>JBBPKK010001027.1:0-12678 GCA_038089215.1 Tylopilus vinaceipallidus | reverse complement strand
GGTGGGGGAGAGTGGCTTTGTGGCAGGCCACAGGAAGGACAATGAGTGGGTGGTGTCAGGCAACAAAGTGATAATCTTTGTGGCAGGCTGTAGTGAGGAGTGCTTGAGCTGAACAGTGTCAGCAGGGATCTTGATGTACTCCAAGGTCATCATTACCATTGAGGACAGCAAGCTTGCAGGTTACTGTCATATCCCGAAATCCATGAAGTGCAACTCCAATGTATCCAGTACCAACTCTGGTACCAACCCTGGTTTGATTTCTATTATCTCTGTACTTATGACACTCAGACTTGTAGTTTAGTAATACCCTATGACCACCTCTCTTATGTCCCCATTTCGTTACTCATCCTTTATGTTTCATTCTTTGCTTAGATACCTCCGAGACCAGTGCTCGCCTAGGAGCACAGCTCTGAGGCAATACACCGGCACATGTTTACCTCCGACCCTCCAGTATGTTCTGTCATCCGACATCTGGACTTAGTAATATGATTCCCTCTGTATATAAACTCCGTAGAATATGCCATGTATTTCTTCAGTTTGAATATCAACAGAACTAGACGTTCTCCCACCTCACCTTTGGTTGTCGTTGCACGACTACCAACTCTGACCTCTGACCTCTCTGCAAATCCGGGACTGAGTCAAAGCAAGGGCACACCACATATGGTGAAGCCAAGTCCTGTCCGACCCCCTCAACTCTGGACCTTCGGAGTTACCCCGAGTCCGTCGCCCGAGTTTAACAGTATATTCAAACTCACTCTTGCTTCAACTCCTTAACCCACTATGGCCACTTGAGTCACCAGATCACGCTCACGAGCAATCACAAACCCTCCTATCTCCCCCAGATTTAACCCCCTACATGCCTTCAGCAGTAGTCGCCAAGGCCCTGACCTTGTTGAACAATTCCACAGTTTTTCCACCAGATGCACCCTGGCCTCCGCATCTCAGGCCCGCTCACCTCCGCACTCCCCTACTCCAGGAGCACACATCGAAGAGATTGCCAATGATGCACCAGCCAACACATCATTTCATACCCCCAGTAATAAAGGCAACCCTGAGAACCTGGACGAGCCCGGAGATGACCCCTCTGATGGTGACTCCGATTTCCAAGGGGGTGACCTTGATCCCAACTCTTTGGACGACGAAGAACGCATCCCGCGAGACACGCTTGAAAGCCTCGCAAGTGCAATCCACAGTCTTGCCCACTTGTCGAAGAAGAAATCATCTGAATCCTCACAGCAAACCAAGGTCTGAGAACTGGACCAGTTTGATGGGACAGACCCCTGCAAACTCTGAGTTTTCTTAGTTCAATGCGAGTTGAACTTCCAAGATCGCCCCAAGGCTTTCACCTCCGACCGCGCCAAGGTTACATTTGCCCAGTCCTACCTTAAGGGCATGGTGCTTGAATGGTTCGAGCTGGACCTCCTACAAATGGAAGATCCAGCACTCCGCCCACTCTGGATGGACAACTTCAAGGAGTTCGTCCTAGAGCTTCAAACAAACTTCAGACCACATGACCCTGTTGGAGATGCAGAGCATCAGCTGGATCATTTGACGATGAAGGACAGGCAATGCATCAATAAGTACGTTGTCAAATTCAACAGGATCACGTCCCAAGTCTGGGGCTATGGAGAAGGTGCCCTCCAGCACCATTTCTACAACGGTCTCCCGGACCACATCAAAGATGAGATCTCGCACGTTGGCAAACCCCCCACCCTCTCTGAACTCCGCCAGCTCACCCACACCATCGATGCTCGCTACTGGGAGTGCAAATCAGAGGTTAGCCATCAGGCAAAGCCTTCCTCAAACCCTCCCAAGGTGTCTGACAAGCCCTCCGCCTCTTCATCATCCTCTGCTGGCACATCTGGCTCTTCTAAAGAGTCTAAGGGGAAGTCCACCAGCACTTCCACCAACTCTGGAGCATCCGCCTCCTCCAAGCCTGACTTATTGTCAAAGTTGGGCAAAGACAGCAAGCTCACTGCAGCTGAGCGCAAACGGCACTTCGACAGCAATCTCTGCATGTTCTGTGGTCTAGCAGGGCATGTAGCTAAGGACTGCCCAAAGTCTACATCCCAGGCATCTAAGGCTCACACTAGCAAGACTGAAACTCTGGAAGCTAAACCAGAGGCCTCCTCTGAGGCAAAAAAATAGCCAGCGACCTCCGTGACTCCACATGGAATGGAGGTTGCATTGACTCTTCACATGCACTCAAGGAGCTTTGACTCAATGCATCTGCTCTCTTAGACCCGAAATCACTCATGCCCTCCGTCACACTAGTCTCATATGAAATCCCTTCTTTTCCTGCGTTGATAGACTCTGGTTCCTCCGATTGTTTCATAGATACATCATTTGTCAATAAACATGAACTTTCAACCTACTCCATCCCTCCGCTTTCCCTCCGTTTGTTTGATGGAACCTCAAACACTACAATAACTCAAGCACTTGACCTCTCTGCTTCCCTACCAGTGACATCACTCCAATGACATTTTATGTCACTTCGCTAGATGGATCCTGTTCCATTGTTCTAGGACACAACTGGCTCACCTGCTACAATCCATTGATTGATTGGATCTTGAGCAGTATCTCGTTCCAGACATCTGAGCAGCCAATGCCAGCGACACTGAGCTCATCTCCACAGCCTCCGGACATCACTCCTCTGACTGACTCCGCCCCCACTGATTCACTGCATTTCTCCAAACGCAAGGCTCCCCATATTGTGCTTATCAGCGCCCCCGCCTTTGCACTCGCCTGTCGCCTAGAAGGCTCTGTGCAATTTTCACTGTCACTCTGCCCTCTGGAGAGCGAACTTCATTCTGCCTCTACCAACCCTGAACCAGCCGATCTCTCTGGAGTTCCTCTGGAGTATCACAATTTTGCAAATGTTTTTAGCAAGAGCAAAGCATCCAAGCTTGCTCCACACTGCGAATTCGATCTGAAGATCGACTTGGAAGAAGGCGCATCTCTGCTGATAGGTACCACCTACTCCCTTTCCACCTCCAAGCTTGAGTCCCTCTGAGCGTTCCTTGACGAACACCTCTCCATGGGCTTCATCCACCCTTCCTCTTCCGCCCATGCAGCCCTGGTACTCTTTGTCCACAAAAAAGATGGTTCACTCCGCCTGTGCATAGACTTCCGCAGACTCAACAAGATCACAAAGAAAGACCGCTATCCACTCCCCTGCATCTCCGATCTCCTCGACACTCCAAGCCACACCCGCATCTACACCAAGCTTGACCTCCGGCATGCATACCACCTGGTCCGCATTGCTGAGGGCAACAAATGGAAGACATCATTCTGGACGCGCTACGGATCGTACGAATGGCTAGTCATGCCATTTGGACTTACAAATTCCCCCATGGCTTTCCAGCAGTTTGCCAACTCAATCTTTGCAGATCTCCTTGACATCTCGGTCATCATATACCTTGACGACATCCTCATCTTCTCTGAGGACCACGAGAAACACAAAGAGCACGTCCAGGAAGTCCTCCGACATCTCTGAAAACACGGCCTGTATGCCAAGCCAGAGAAGTGTCAGTTCCACACTGACTCCACCAAGTATCTCAGATATCAACTCTCTCCCTCCGGACTCTCTATGTCCCCTGAAAAGGTGAAGGCCATTGTTGATTGGCCCAAACCATGGAAGGTCCAAGACATCCAATCTTTCCTCGGTTTTGCTAACTTCTACTGGCGATTCATTGCTGACTACTCCGGCCTGGTCGTTCCACTCACTCACCTCACTCGCAAGGGCACCCCGTGGAATTTCGATGATGCATGTCGCTCTGCCTTCCAGCACCTCAAGAACACTTTCACCTCTGCTCCCATCCTTACCCACTGGATCCCCGATGCTCTCCTAATCATCAAGACAGATGCATCTGATTATGCCATCGCCGGCATTCTTTCTCTCCAATGTCCGGATGATGAAGTCCACCCTGTTGCCTTTTACTCCTGCACCCTTTCTGCTCCCGAGCTCAACTACAACACCCACAACAAGGAGTTGCTTGCCATCCACGAGTCCTTTTGGACTTGGCGGCACTACCTTGAGGGCTCTGGTACTCCGGTTGACATTGTGACTGACCACAAGAACTTGGAGTATTTCACTACCAGTAAGCTCCTCACTTGGCATCAAGCCCGGTGGTTGGAGTTCCTCTTGCAGTTTAACATGGTCATCTGGTTCTGTCCTGGACGTTTGGGTGCAAAGCCTGATTCCCTCACTAGATGCTGGGATGTCTATCCCAAAGAGGGGGATAGGGACTATGCTTAAGTTAACCCCCAGAATTTCTGCCCAGTTTTTACTCAAGAGCAGCTTGCGTCGTCCCTCAGGGCAACATGTCTAGCAGCTCTGGTCCTCCGGGCCAGCATGCTGTTTGACATCGAGTCCCTACACAACGACATCCTATCCACTCTCCCCTCTGATCCCATCGCATCCATCCATCTGTCCACCTCCAACACCTCTGACTCTTGATGGACCGTTGACTCACAAGGCTTCTTACGCCTAGACAATCATATTTATGTCCCTGACACTAATGATCTCCGCCTCTGAGTCCTCCAGTACAAGCATGACCACCCTCTGTCTGGCCATTTTGGCCAAAATTGCACATTAGAACTCATTTGCCGAGAATACACCTGGCTGGGCATCTGGACATTCGTCAAAGAGTACGTCTCCTCTTGTACAGCCTGTGCCTGAGCCAAGGTTCCCTGTCATAAGCCCTATGGGCTTCTGAAACAACTCCCCATCCCCAAGAAGCCATGGAACTCCATCTCCATGGACTTCATTGAACAACTCCCAACCTCCTCCAGACATACGGCCATCTTAGTCGTCATGGATCGACTATCAAAACAATGTATATTCATCCCTACAGATGACAAGGTGACGTCCCCGGAGTTAGCCAAACTCTTCCTACTCCATGTCTTCTCTAAGCATGGAGTCCCCTCTCACATTACCTCCGATCAAGGTTCAGAATTTGTATCACACTTCTTCCGCTCCCTCAGCAAGGCTCTTGACATCCAGCTACACTTCACCTCCGGTTATCATCTGGAGGGCGATGGACAGACTGAGCATATGAACCAGATGCTAGAACAGTACCTTCGGATATACTGCAATTACCAGCAAGACAACTGGTCTGAACTCCTGCCCCTTGCAGAGTTCACATACAACAATGCTCCAAATGCTACTACCAGTGTCTTGCTGTTCTTTGCCAACAAAGGCTACCACCCCAACATCTCTGTCCACCCCGAGCGCGACCTCACCTCCGCTTGAGCCTGAGAGTACTCCATCGACCTTGACTCCCTTCACACCCTCCTCCGAGAAGAGATAGCCGCAGCTCAGCAGTGCTACCAAGGTCCTGCAGATGCCAAACGAACTCCGGCACTGAAACAACCCTTGAGCTCTTGTTCTTAGGCTATTTACTAAACCTCCTAGACCATGAGGGGACTGAGTTGGTGTGCTAAGCTCGAGGGGAAAAACCCAGGAGAACCAGACTAGGTTCCCTGGCTTGCATTCAGGCTTTATATACTATTCTACATGTTTGTACCTATTGTACTCTAATCTACAGATTGTACATGAGGAGGGCAAAGGGGACACTGCCTGGCACAGCCTGGTAGTGGAATGGAAGCATCAGAATGAAGGGAAATGAGTAACAGGAGGAGAACATGAGGGGGTAGTTGAATATGCAACAAATATGTGAAATGTGTTTGGTGCAGCATGGTGTGGTAGAATGGAAGGCATAGCCTCTAGGAGGCTAGAGTTCATGTGGAAGAACATGCATATCATGCATGTAGAATGGAGAGATCCCATCCAGAGATCTGGGGTGGTAACCTATACAAAGGTGTATGGTGGACATTAGGATAAGAGTGTACCAAAGTTGGTAGTGAAGTGTAGGATAAGTGACATTAGGTTAAGAGTGTACCAACTTTGGTAGTGCAAAAGTGTAGTCCAGTCTGACTGACATCTGACTGACACTAATCAAAGTGTAGCCAAAGTGTAGTCAACTTTGGTAGTGAAAAAGTATCATCCTGTAACAACATCAAGGCTGCAATCCGGTATGCGGAACTGGCAGAAGCTGACCTTTGGAGTTCCCTTCCGGAAGCCACAGGTGGTGACTGGGATGCCTTTGTGAAGGTGGTCAAGGAATTGTATCTGGGTTGTGACAGTGCTAATAGATTTTGTGTCAGTGACCTGCAGCTCATCATACAGGAATTTCGAACCAAGCCCATGCGTAACCAAGATGATTTTGGGGAGTATCATCAGGCATTCCTTCCAGTTGCCAGCCATTTGAAAATGAACGACAAGATATCGGAACGAGAAAAGAACGTTGCCTTCATGTATGGGTTCCCACCAGATGTAGAACAGAGATTGCAGGCCCGGTTGGCTATTGTCAAGTCTGACATACACCCAAACGAGCTGTACCCCATGGTGGATGTGGTCAAGGAGGCTAGGTTTCTTTTGACAGGGCCAGTGCTGGCCGGCTCTGCACCCATGACATTCCTAACACCTAACTTTCCTTCCCCAACAGTTCTGGCCAACCCGCCTTCTAGCCGACGCATGTCACCTTCTGGCCCTACTGGACAACCATCATCAATACTGCCGGCACCTGCCATTAAGCAAGAATTTCAATTCTCAGGACAAGGCGGTCGTGCTAATAGCCACACGTGTGCCTGGTGCAACTTATTTGGGCACTACATGCAAGAGTGTCAAGATTGCTTGGATTGGATGAATGCTGGCTGAGTTATTCAAGGGCCTGATGGACAGCTTTATCTTCCAGATGGAAGCCATATCCCACAGATCCCAGGTTGCATCAGCATCAAAGGCTGTGTTGAGCGTTTGGAGGTGGAACATGTGGCTGCTGGGACACCCTTGCTGTCCAGGTCTGGAAGTGTATCAAATGACTCCTGAGACAAGCCCCTGCATGTGACTGCCGGAATCTTGGCTATCACTTGGCCGGATGCAGACACAGACACAGTGCTCGACATTGATCCATCAGCGTTTCATGCAACCGTGAATTATTCATCTTCTTGTGATATATCTGACCCGGAATTCCAACCATTCTTGGCTCAGGCATGGGCCAATTTTCAAACAAACAAGGGATTGGGGAGCGCTTCTGCCAAAGGAAAACATGTCTGGTTTGATGGGGTAGCAGTACCAAAAATGCCACCCCTGCCTAACCCGCATGCCGCCTCTGTATTGGAGGAAATCGAGTCACCAGAAATACATCAGGCCAGCAGCTCAGGGGCCGCAGGTTCTTCTAAGCCCCATGGCCACGCCCAATCTACTTCCCCTTCTGTCTCTTCTGCCTCTTCTGCCTCATCTTCCACCACACCAGCAGTACCTTATCCACCCACATTCGCTCCAAGCAGCCAGTACCGCTACACATTTCCATTAGAGGATGAGACCGCGCCACACCAGGTTCTGGATAATGTACTGGGCATGCCGGTATCAGTACCGATCAAGGATCTCATAGCTGTTAGCCCCAACATTCAGAAGCACTTTTGGGAATTGACAGCGATGAAATGGGTCTCTACTTCCTCTCCCACCCCTACTAATGTTGTGCAGGTCAACAAGCTATCTGGCTGGGATCCAGGTGTGGTGGACTGGGAATTTGGTGACCAGGTCATTCGAAATGATGATGGGCTGATTGTTACTCACCACCACCTTCTGCTTCATTGTGTAGAGGCCCGCATCGGGTCTACTAACCAATCACTTACATGCATTTTAGATTCTGGTTCGGAAATCATAGCCATGCCAAAGCAGATTTGGGAGAGCCTTGGTGTTCCCATCTGATCTGATCACTGCATGACAATGTCCTCTGCTAACATGACTTCAGATAGCACGCTCGGAGTCATCGAAAATCTCGTATTGGACTTTGGATCAGACCCACTATGAATACAGGTTCAAGTAGTGGAACATGCTAACTTCAAGATTCTGCTCGGAAGGCCATTCCTCTGTGTCATGAGTGCCCAGAGCCAAGACTCACCTGACAGTTCACAGGAACTAGAGTTACGTGACCTGAATACTGGGAAGCAGTACACACTTCCAACCCGCCCATGGTCAGAAGGCTGCCCAAAATGCCATCAGGGTATGGCGTGTTCTAACCATCACAGCATCGTTGAAATGGGTTTTTGAAGATTGATGATCCGCCATTTGGTTGGGGAGATACCATTATTCCTTCTGTTTTTAACCTCTCTGCTTGTTTCCCTTCCAATTTTTCTGATATTTCTTCTGCCTCTCATGTGCGGGCACTTTTCACAGGGCATCCACCCTGTTCAGCCTCATACAATTATCTCTCTTCTACTCGCTCTGCCATTATGCCGGCAGTGTGTTCCACTCTTTCCAATACCCTTCACTTTGATACCCGGTCACATTCTCTTGCTTACAAACCAGTTAGCAAGAAGGTCTGCGCTGTACCAGCCCCTCTAACGGAGGAGTTCCAAGTACACTGTACCCTTCCTGAGAACCCTTTGGCAAATTTGCCTCCCCTTCTGATTCTTCCACCTGACTTTGCACCAGGTACTCGCTTTATGCAAGAACGTGCTGACACTCTAGATCTTGACCCGGCAAACTGGTTGTGGCCCAAAGAGCTAAAGCTTGTGCGCTGGCTCGTCCACATACACGAAGATGCTTTTGCTTGGGTACCAATGGAACGTGGCCAGTTCGACGAGCAGTATTTTCCGCCAGTGAAAATCCCGACAGTGCCGCACACACCATGGGTGCTGTGCAACATCCCTATCCCACCAGCCATCTATGACGGTGCCCTGCAAATCATCAAGGATCGCATTGCATCAGGGGTCTATGAGCCATCCGTTGCTTCCTAATGGTCCCAATGGTTTTGCATCCTCAAAAAGGATGGCAAGAGCCTTCAGCTAGTCCATGATCTACAGCCACTTAACACTGTGACCATCCGGGACACTTCCGTCCTGCCGCTAGTCAAACATTTGGTGGAATCCTTTGGTGGCTATGCAGTATATTCTATGATGGACCTATTCACCAGATACGACCAGTGGCCACTTCATGTTGAGTCCCGGGACCTCACATCTTTCATGATGCCACTTGGGCCCTACCGGCTGACTACTGTTCCAATGGGATATACTAACACAGTACAGATCTACCAGGGGGACATGTGCTTCATCCTGCAAGACGAAATTCCACATCACACGTTGCCATTCATCGACAACATTCCAGTCAAGACAGTCGAAACACGGTATCAACATGCCGACGGCTCATATGAAACCATTCCCAGCAATAGTGGCATCTGGCAGTTCATCTGGGAGCATCTCACCATCGTAAACTGGATTTTACAGTGCTTCCAGAACGTAGGCATCACCATTTCTGCCAAGAAGTTTGTTCTGGCTGCACCGGATGCCACCATCGTTGGCCACAAGTGTACCATGGATGGACAGGTGCCACACAAGGACCAGATCCAAAAGATCCGCAATTGGCCGGTTTGTCAGAATCTCATGGAAGTTCACGGCTTTCTCGGAACATGCGGTGTGGTACACATTTTTATCTGCGATTTTGCAAAGATAGCCTGTCCATTAGTCAATCTGACCCAGAAGGGTGTTCCATTTGAGTGGGGTGAAGCCCATCTGGACGCGATGAATCATCTGAAGGATGAGATCATTAAGTCCCCTGCACTCCACCAGCTTGATTATGCAAGTGAGCAGGAGGTCATCCTGGCAGTTGACACTTCCATGATCACCATTGGATATATCTTATTGCAGGTCGGCGAGGATGGTAAATGGTATCCAAACTGGTTTGGCTCCATTTCATTGACGAAAGTCGAGAGCCGGTATTCACAGGCAAAGCTCGAACTTTTTGGTCTTTTCTGAGCACTTCATGCTGTTCGCACATTCATTTTTGGCCTTCTGAACCTGACGGTAGAAATGGACGCGAAATATGTCAAAGGGATGATCAATAATCCTGACTTGCAGCCTAACGCAACCATAAACTGGTGGATCACTGGCATTTTACTATTTCAATTCCATTTAGTTCATGTTGCAGCCAATTGTCATACAGGTCCTGATGGACTTTCTTGTCGCCTGCCATCGGATAAAGATCCACCAGAGGACACTGATTTTGATGATTGGCTTGACAACGCCTATTCCTTCAGGGTTGTAATTTTGAACAATCACATCTCATTACCTTTTGCACTGCTCTTTCCATACTTGGCATCACCTTCACTCTCTTCCGCTTCCATCATCCGAATTTCCTTGCCAGAAGGTGTTTACCCTGGCTTCCCGGTGATATCTAGAACTTCTTCTTCCTTTTGCCCTGTGGCAGTTTTGTTCTCAGAACTTGACAAGGACTTTCCTTCTGTTTCTGAGACTCCGGATATACTGTGTTCATCCAAGGCGAAAGCCAAGGAAGTGCATATTGCACTGATCCGCTCATTCCTACAGAATTTAACACAGCCTTCTGATTTTTCCAATGCCGAATATGCATCACTTATATCTTCCGCCCACCATTTCTTTATTTTAAACAGCCAGCTGTGGTGGCGCAGACTGCATGGGAACCATCAATTAGTCGTCACAGAAGAGAAACGATACAGACTCATTTGGGAGGCCCATGATAGTCTTGGACACAAGGGTGTCTTCACTGTCCAGACCCGCCTCCTCCTCCGTTTTTGGTGGCTGATGCTTGTTGATGATGTCAAGTGGTATATCCGCATGTGTCATGAGTGCCAGCTCCGTCAGACCTGTCAGATGCATCTTCTGCCGACGGTTCCAATGGTCAGTGGTTTGTTCCAGAAGGTACACATCGACACAATGTTGATGCCGCATTCCGGCAGGTATCAGTATGTTCTTCATGCCTGCTGCACCTTGACCAGCTACCCTGAATGGCATATGCTGCAGTCGGAAAACGCCTCTGGCATCACCTCCTTCATCTTTGAAGATATTCTTTGCTGTTGGGGCCCTGTGGCCGAGCTCGTCACTGATAATGGCTCGGCTTTCGTTCAGGCATTGGATATTCTCACTGCCTGGTACCATGTCTGGCATATTCACATAAGTCCATATAACTCTCAAGCCAATGGCATTGTCAAGTGGCAGCATTTTGATGTCCGGGAGGCCATCATGAAAAGCACCCCAGAGGAGGCGCCCTGGCATTGCACAGTACCCTCTGTGTTTTGGGCTGAGAGGGTAACTGTTTCTAAGGCCACCAGCCTTTCTCCTTATTTCATGGTTCACGGTGTAGAGCCGCTTTTCCCTTTCGATCTTTCTGAAGCAACATTTCTTGTTCCACTTCTGGAAGCTGACATTCTTCCGACTTCCAACTTAATAGGATGGCGTGCCTGACAATTGCAGTAGTGGCAGGAAGACCTGGAAGCTATCCGAGAATGAGTCCTGTGCACATGCTTCAAATCACCTGCTCAGTTTGAGGCCATGTACAGGAACTGAATCAAAGACTACGATTTCTCATCTGGAAGTCTAGTACTTGTTTGGAATTCCAAGGTCGAGAAAGAGCTGAATCAGAAGACGAAGCTGTGTTACCTTGGGCCAATGGTGGTAGTTCACTGCTCCACCAGAGGCTCATATGTATTGGCCAAGTTGGACAGCTCCGTCTCGAAGCTCCAGTCTTCTGCCTTTCATGTAGTACCCTATCATGCACGGTCCTGCATTTCAATGCTGGTGACACCATTTGTCGATGAAGAAACGGGCAATTCAGAAGCGGAAGAAGTGGAAGAAGTGGCTGATGAAGAATTGCACTTGGAAGATGATTCATCCAATGTGAATTGAACCCTGATACCACACAAACTGTCACTGTATGATATCGTTTTATCCCAGGCTTCAGCCAGTGCCTCTGTTTCACCCCAGGCTTTGGCCAGTGTCTCATTCATATCATAAGTTTCATCCTGGTTTTCATCCGGTGGTTCCATCTGCATCTGATCATTTAAAAACATCCCCCTGACTTAATCACCTCTATTCCATTCCGAATATACACTGAAAGCAAAACAAAACAACAGAAAAAGATAGAAAACAACAAGACACACATACTGTCTATCACTATACCACCTTCGATTCTCCTGAACTTCTGCTTGTTACACTGGCGCTTCCACACACTAATTCAGACTTCTTCCATGTGCCTGGCATCACACCCGTTTGTTTAGTATATGACTACCATCAGCCGAACAGTATCAGAAGATTGTGGACAGCAGGAAAGAGATTGGGCAACATGAGACTCTCCCTTTATATTGGCATATCTTTTGACTTAGTTAACCATTCTCTATCTTCACAGCCACCAGCAGATTGGACTTGCAGGGACATCGGACTCGGACAGGCCACGATAGGCATCAGAATGCAAGATGACATTGTATAGACATTACAAGGCATGTGAAATGACTATCTGCTCAGCGTTGTGAATATAGAACACCTCGTTCTTGAGGTTGGCCAGCTCTCTCACTGCTTGCACCAGCATCACCTCTTGAGCCTTGTTGGACGTCATGGCCATCCACATTGCTGTCTCTAGGTGGCGGAAGCGGTCCTCCCAGTTGCCCAACTGTTCTTCCGACATGGGCCATGCAGCCCTCTTGGACGGCCCTGCCTCGGTCACTTGTGCCTTCCCCTTCGGTACTTTCTTTGGCCGTGGGGACTCCATCTCGACATCTGAGTCACTGACCTCGATGACCTCATGCTCAGGAGGTGTGCGTGGTGCTTGAGCCATTGCCGGTCAGCGTTAGTAATTTAGGGAGC
>JBBPKK010001026.1:0-12687 GCA_038089215.1 Tylopilus vinaceipallidus | reverse complement strand
TCTCAATCAGGGGATACTGGTGCAGCTGTATTGATACATTTTATGGACTGGGGAGCATCACACTGTATCAATACAAGCTTGTCTACTGTTGTCCAATTGTATCAATACACCTGTCAGGGTGTGGTGTCCGAAGACTACAGTAGCGCCTCGCTACACCACAGACCTCCATTCACTGGCGGCAAATCTGCTGCCTTCTTCTCTGCCGTCCCACCGACGCCCGGTTCCGCCAACACCCCGCCCTTGACATCTCCAGATCCGGCTTCAGTGTCAACAACCCCGGTGACAGCGGTGCCATCACTGCACCACCACCCCCACCTCCCGCCCCCCCGCTTCGATCCTTGCTCGCGCTCGTCTTGGCCTTTTTCTTCACCATTTCCGTTGACAGCTTGGGGACGTTCAAACTCGACAGACCCAGTTTGGCCGCAATATCGAGCTCTCGCACCCCAAAGAAGTCTTCGTCAAACGCCTCCGAGAACCCGCCTAGGCCCATTGCAAATGGCGTCTCTGCCCCCTCGTTCCCTGAGCCCGCACCAGAGAGCGCGTCATAGTCGAGCACGTCGACGGTCGTGGCCTTGCCGCTCAAGGTCTTGGATTTTCGCGGCTCCGCATTCGAACAGGGTATGCAGGATAATTTCCTGGTTATGTAGTCGTCAGCAAAAGGTTGCCATCAAGATGCTGTGTACTGTGCATGCCTCTCCACAAAGCTTGCAGGTTCGTCGTGAATCGCTTGAATGTATGTCCATCCTCATTCATGCTCAGCGGTTCGAGCGCGAGCGCGATGCTTGGAAAGGACTGTAGGATGCAGATCAAGGGAATCACATCCTGTCACTCTATGGATTCTGCCAAGACGACGGGAACTTCCTGCGCGTCTCTTCCCTTCTAACAAAGCGAAGCTGACATTTTAGTGTAGCTATGTGATAAGTCCGTGGCAAGAGAACGGTACGGTTGACGAATACCTGCTACGTGCCCCCCAAGTAGATCATCTCGCCTTGGTCAGTTTCCCGCCCGGCAGCACCAACATCGACTAAACCTGCCTTTACACAGCTTCGAGGTGTTCGTACGGGCATTTGCGTCTTGCACACCATGCCCTCTGCGATCATTGCCGGAGAATTGAAAACGCTAAGTGGGATGATTGTACGTGCACGATCTCGTGTCTCACACATTAGAGCAACGTTGTCGTTGATATGTCTGGAATCTACTCCTCTCGAACTTTGGATTTCGAGAGTACGTCTTGACCTTCGATGGCACCCAAGCAACCTTACGGATAACATGTGATAGATCATGAGCGATCTTTCTGGAGTAGCCATTCCCCATGCCAAAAATCCATTCTTGTAGTGACTTTGTCTTTCTGCAGTCAAGACTTTGTGAGATGGACGGTACCCGAACTATCCTCCGAAGACGGCAAATTTAAATGTTCCTCATTGGCACTGCTAGATCATAACGCAAGCCAGACCTTGGGCTTCTGTGCCCACCTTGCATCAAGTCATTCCCAAAGTACTCGGGGGCGAAAAGCTGCCTAGACCAAGTGATCTGGACATTGTCGCACAGGGTCTCAATACCGTCTGTGGGCCATTATGCAAAGTTGGTGGGAACAGTCTGAGGCCGCCGGTCTCGCGCGATCGAGCTGTCGAGAAGACTCGAGAGAGAAGAAGATCAGCCTAGCGCAATGAAACTATTGAGAGCTGAGAGAGAGGAAGAACGTCCCAGGCGTCCTTGCTCACAAAGATCCCGAGCTACTTCCGGAGACGCCATTAGCATTCCACTAGTGATTAGTAACCCGTGATATATATTGTGTACTCGCTGGCTCGAGAGGCAGGAATAATTTGAATGAGATAGAGCAACGCAAATGGTTGCAGAGTCATAAGATTGATGCAGTTTGTTGGGCGGCGAGGAGACAGCAAGTAATTTGTGAAGCTCAGGTCAAGGTTCTTTGCACCTAGAAATAGTCCATGACTTGGTTCTGCTGACGGACACAATTGGCACTACCTATACACGGCAAGGGTCGACAGAACGTAGCTTAATACAAGTGTCACAGTACATACGCTGCAGAACCAAACACATATGCGTTTGTAAATTATGATAGTGTTGGTACAGACTTTCTTGTGGCGACTGGCACCGCCAAGCCAACGCGCGACGTTTCAGGGTTGAAATAACGGATTTACTACTCACCCAAAATTCACTAACAGGAACTGCCCCTTTTGAACGGAACCTACTGGTGGTAGTCCACTTCCTCAATCCTCATGAACAACGGACGTCCCACAATTACAATGCCGCTATACAAGGCTCAAAGAATGTTCGACCCCCGGAAATAGACATACCAATGTTGCATTGTCACGCAGCTCCGTCAGTTGAGATTCAAGGCGTGCAAGAGTTCGACGGCTGTCCATAGCATACTTGACCTTGGCAATCCCATCAGGTAGAGTAGTTGCGGAACCAGTGTGATATACCTTCAATCCATCATAGGCCAGCCTAATTGAAGTGGTGCAAGCCACCATCGCCAGGATATCTGAATCACACAAGGAAAAGCGATCAACGGGATTCCTAGTCGAAATCTTCATCACGATGTTCTGAAGATCGTTGAGATCCCTAATAGTTGTTAAGTATGCCCATCTCTCGTGGTAAGTAGACGCGTGAGACATACCTTTGAAAGGAGCTCAACAATCTCTCCGTATTCTCAGAGAGTTTAGCTTTTTCATGCACGATCTGCTCAAGAAGGCATCCAGAATTCTCCAGCACCCTGATAATCATGTGATGTGTACCCTCCATTCCCTAAGAGCCGATGAGAACAGTGATCAACCGTGAATAGTGGGGTGCTGACCTTGATAAGCTGGGCAATCTGCAGAGTTGTCCTGATCGATCCTCTGAGCATAGGGATAGAAACAAAGTCTGCCATTTCCTGGGCAACTCTGAGACCTTCGATAATTGCAGAGAGCGCTTTTCGGCAATCATTAGAGCTGCAACTCGGAGAGGTGCCCCCAATGGGATTGTAGAGATACCCGGAATCACGGGACAAGACACTTGAAGTATCCGAAATTGAGGACCAGTTCCTTTCGGAATAATTCGTACTGAGGGTGGAGGAAGATCCGCTGAAGATGGATCGTCGTGGGGGGGAATCCGGAAGCTTTCTTAGATTGGCCTTCCAACGAGCTCCGTTACGCAACCTTGACCAAACTTTCTTAAACTCTCCTGCGAGGAAGCGAAATAGTGTCTTTCCTGCAGATGTTTCCTGGAGCAGCAACCGGTCGTCGACCATTTCCCGCTGGATTTGAAGCGGTGTAAACTCAGAGCGCGATCTTCCCAAGTCTAAACAACTGATTATCTCCCAAGCCGATTCGAGGGTTCCGTGAAAACGGCAAGTGCGCGAGCCGTGGTCTATCATGCCCTTCCAGAAGCTTGAGCAAAGGTCTCTTTCCCTCTCGGAACCAGCCGATTTGTCTTCCACATCGTCCCACATCGTCGTGACCAGGATGGTATTCTTCAAATCATTATCACCACACAAGTCCTTGAATACGGCAAGGTTTCTCAGAGGGGTTCCCGACATTCTGACATCCGAGATGCGGTGGAGATAAAGAAGACCAGCAAGCTTGATATTATTCTGGTATCTACGATGGACAGGTTAAACGCAGTCAGCCATGCACTTCGGGTCGGCTTACGTTTCTTTTAGCCAATTAGCTATGATCCTCAGGATCTGGGAATCTGAAAGGTATGTATCGTCGAAGCCGGGGGTGTCAACCAAGACTATGTTTCGACCGTCAGGGTGTTGACACCGAACAGCCTGTACGGTTCGCGTTTGGGATTTCAAGGTGTGGCCTATCACAGCATCTGTCCTTCCAGTGGCCCTGTTCACAAACTATGCATATCTCAATCTCTTCGAAAAACAGAGTAATATTCCAAGCAGCTCACTGAGCTCTTGCCCACCCCCGTAGGCCCCATAACACTAACGAAACAGTTGATAAGTAGAATAAGTATAACTCTAAGAAAAAAACATACGCGATTACTACATCATTTTCATTGACGCCAGCAAAACCGTCATTGTGATAGCTATTTGATGTGACACGATAAGCACTAGTAGTATTCGGGATGCTGAGATGTTTCGAAGGCTCACACAATAATTGAGTCTTGGCTTGATGCGGCTCTTTAACACGGTATTCCCGTCAGGGATTGACGGGTTATGAGAGATCCGAGCAAGAAGGAACACACTTTCTGAACTTTTCTATGGATGCGACTATCTCATCTGCTGTAGGTCTCTTCCTTAACGATGACCAGCAACGTCGGATCAAGTCCCAGTGCAAATCTTCAATTGTTTGGGATGCTGGGCGACTTGGATTCTTCCCCCGGGCCAAGAGATGAATAATGGCCATATCTTGCGGAACTTCTGACCACGGCTGTTGTCCGGATAACACCTGCCGGTGTGGGACGGTCAGACTACCACCTGCTATCGAATTCATCAGTCATACCTGCAAACCAACACACCCGTACGAGTATATATCACTTCGAGTTGTTAAATTTCTTGTTCTTTTCGGATCAACTTGCTCCGGAGCGATCCAGCGCGTGGCTCCCGGTCGGTCAGTAGATCTCTGAAGGTGTGTTAATGCTTCAAGGATGTGGCCCACCATGGAGGAATATCCGAAATCCACCAAACGTGCAGTGTGGTCCGCGTCAAGCAGGACGTTGTGCTGTATTGCGCTTAGATGGTCCTTGATAGTAATTATAGTCCCGCGTACTGGGTTTAAATCGCCATGGACGACCGAAAAAGAGTGCACTGTAGCGGTTTAATTCTGTAACTATTCGGAATACCATTTCGACCCACAATACGCCAACCCATTAGCAACGTCGAGCAGCTTTCACATCATACAAGGTTAGGAAGTAAGAGGGAAGTAGACAACAAGTGAACGCACGATTTGGAGTCGTTGTACGATCCGTAGCTTGTGGTCATGGGTCGCTAAGAATCTATGAAGGGATTCATTGGGCATCCACAACGACACTAGTGACACTGCGTCCTTCATTCCAAACCCGTATGCAATACCCAGGAATGGAACGACGTTTTTGTGGTCTAGTCTCCTCCAAATTCCGAGCTCCCTGCGAACCATCTGGGCGGCCATTCAGATTGTAATCATTTATTTGTAGCAGGAGTCGAAACGCCTTCTCGAATTTATCTCCCTTTCCTACATCTCGTGTATATCGCAATGCCTTTACTGCAACCTGAGGGAGGGGGAGATTAATGGACAGGATGCGTTGCGACTCATGCTCAAACCTCTTGTGGTATAGAACCACCCAAGTAACATTTGTAGACATCACCATAGGCACCCCCAGCAACATATTGAGCATCATCTTTATTGATCTGGTCCGTGAGATCTGGTGGAGGAGGATTCTCGATTCTGCCAACAGAATGGATTAGACAAGGGAACTGTCAGATCGACATGCATCCAACTAGAGGGGGTCGTACTCAAAGTTGGATATCTGGCGCTATTATTTGCTGTCTGTGAGCACCATACTGCCTCATTATACAGACCAAATATTACCTGAGGATCAGACATGGAAACGTTGCTTGACTGTAGAACGGGTGTTTGCAGGGGAACAAGGAAAACAGTGAGGCGACTAACATACCCGAAAGCCCCAAGCTTACCACGAGCACTTGGGCTGGCACGGAGCCAATATGCGGGACGAGCTGCATCCGAACACAAGTCAAGATGATATCTGCACGTCACGGTTCTCCTAGCACTTTCATGCATCAGACCCTCTCCATTGCCAAATCGGTTAAAGCACACAGTACTTACTCGTGTTTCGACACTGCAAGAAACCTCGCAGCACTACTGTGCCCAAATTAACTGGCGCGTAATCACTTTCTATTTCATGTAACACGGGCGTTACCTCGCGGTGGGTGTCGATGACCTGCCAGCTGCTCTCGCTTGAATGCACACTAATTGCTCGCACCATCCTCCCCTTCCACAAGAATGATCGAGCCCGCTCCTAGAATTGTACCCTTTTCGCCCTAAGATCATGTTGAAGTTCACAAAAACTCGACTCGCGACGACGATTGTTCTTATGTACTGGATCTTTTCTCCTGATCGCTGTCAGAGGCGTGACCGTTAGGGTTCTTGCATTGTCTTATACCTACCCGCGGGAATTCGAGCTTCTGGTGTAGCTCCTCTCAACGTTCTTGCTTTCACTACGTAGGCTCATGGAATAGTACGTAGCGCCATCTGATCTGAACACAGTCAACTATAACGGGATATGGACACGAACACAAGTTTGTATCATGTTGATATGCATGCCATCTCAGCGTGTACTTCATAGAAGCTTCTATAATGGAAGCAGAAATTCGTCGTGATGATGCACGTTGCGTTGTCGAGATGGTGGAGCAAGACGACGGATGGTTTCCCACGAGTGGCCTCCTCGTTGGGCCATGTTAGTGCCGGTCTTTGGACATCGCTCCAGATGACGCGACGAGGGAGGAGATGCGGAGGGAGTGAGGGTGATATGAGCGAGAGGGGTTGGGCAAAGCGCGCAGCGCTTTCGGCCCCAGACAGAGCAGGCCTGGGTGGGGCGTGAGCTGCGAGGGTGGGTGGGACCGCCTTGCAGCGGCAGCAAGGGCCTGCTGGCAGCCTGAGACCCCTGAGTGGGGAGAGCTGCGAGGCACCTCAAACGGACCGTTTGAGGTCTGGGAGTGGTGGGCGGGTGCGACGAAAGGCGTGGTGGAACCACGACGGCGGGCGAGCGGGCAGGTGGAGGCGCGGGAAGAAGAGGACGCGCGCCGCTTACCTACGCTTGTCCGAAGACCATGCTCTGTGGCTCCGCTCGTGCCTCGCGACACCGTAGACCTCCACTTGCACAGAAGTGACGCTTAGATAAGCAACGAGCGAGCGCGAGATATTCGAGCTCGACTTGGGCGGACGGGTTTAGATGAGGCGATCGACCCGATAGAATTAATTCCATGCCCCTAACTACTGCCGAATACATATACTTCGGTATTTGGCGGATTTTGGCCTTGTGTACGACCGCCCTAAGCTGACCGTCTCCCTTTTACCTCCTGTTGTCGTCTCGTGTTATCTAGTATTCGTGTTCCTTTCCCATCGTCCAGTCTAACCTTGGAGGAAGTAGATTATGTTGCTTTGCAGGAATGAGTCCTCTTCTGCAGCCACTGCTGCGCCTAAGGGCGAATCCTCAATCGATTTTTTCCCTAGCATTAATGACTTTGTTTCTAATGCCCCGCTCCCAACATCCAATGCCTCACCCTGGAGCCACCCATACCACCCTCATTTAAGATTGTCGTCCTGGCATTAAAGTGGTCCCACGACTCGGTATCATAGGCCCAACTGGAAGCGGCAAGACCGGCGTGCGTAAATCCCCATAACATCGGATTTGCATGTTAAGGATATTTAGTTCATCAATTGTCTCACCGGAAACACAGAAGAGCGGAATGCACGTCACATCCGGTCTGACACTCAGCGTGTCAGCGCACACGTTGCTTTGCGTAATGGCTATCGTATCGTCTTGGTCGACACGCCTGGATTTGACAATACCTATCGGTCGGATATCGAGATTCTAACAGCAATTTCAGATTGGCTCACCCAAAGGCATGGGTGTTCTCAGCATACTCTAGCTCTCGAAGTTCTCTAAATGTATACATACAAAGGTCGCCATCCGGTGATATTATCAAAATCTTGAAGTTATATACCTCCGCCGTATCGTGGAAAGTCGCCTCTCTAGCTCTACCTACGAAAGTCTTCGGATGTTTGGAAGCATTTACGGCGATTTACCTTCGCGTCGAGCATGCATGGTCACGGCCATGTGGGACAGTGCACAGGGGGAGTGGGCGCTGGTGGAACAAAGGGAGCAGGAACTCAAATGTGAGCTATGGCAGAAACTAATAGAGCGAGGCGCACGAACTGGGCGGTTTTCGAATGCAAGTGGCTCTGGATGGTGTATTGCAGACGATTTACTAGGGTCAGGGAACGATAGAGACATGCCGCTCCTGCACGAGGAGCCAGTCAAGCAACAAAAGCATCTAAACGAGACGAGCGCAGCCAAGGTTATACGTTCTCGACTCTCGAAACACCTTGCAAGGCAAAAATAGTTGCTGAAGGAGCTCCCGGATGAAGCCAAGATGCAGAATGACCCAGCTCTGGCTAGAAGGTTGCAAGAGGTGTACGATGATATCACTGCGCAGTCGCAAAGGACATCTCAGGAGATAAAGGAGTTGGAAATCCCGCTTACTTGATGTGCTCTACTACCGCTGTTCGGAACAAAGTCTCCAGTGGTAAGTCCTCGAATTTGTCTCGTACTCATGGGGTCCTGATCGAGTTTCAGCGGCCTATCAAGTATGACTAAACATTCACCGTTCGGACTCTATCCGCTTACCGAAGTCGATTCAAGCATCGTGTGTCAGGATCATGTTCTGCTCACGCCGCCCATCTTACTTGCACTATGATTTACTTAACTTACTATAATATCTGCGATCTATTTTGCCAGTGTATTATCGTTCAACGGCACCGTTCTGTATCTCATTATCCCGCTCGTACTAGTTGTGTTTATAGTTGCTACGCATGCGCGACACTCAGCATGTGCAGCACATCTCGTCTGGTCGCAGGTTAATCAGACGGAAGGACATACGCTCAGTAAACAATCAGGAGATAAATGTGGAATAACTATCCTAATAATGTTACAGGTATCATCCACAGCGATCGACAGCGAGTGTTAGTCTAGATGTATGTGTGTATGCGTATGCACCCAGACGGCGCGACATGCCAGGACGAGACGACGATACAGAGCGTAAACGAACCCTTCGGCTCACGCGCTCGCCGCAATCACCGGCGGCAAATCTACCGCCTTCTTCTTCCCCGCCGTCTCACCGACGCCCGACCCCGCCAACACCCCGCCCTTGACATCCCCACCCCCAAACGATGGCATTGTCACAGGCTCCACCGACATCTCCTCCAGATCCGGCTTTAGCGTCAACAACCCCGGCGGCAGCGGTACCATCGGTGCACCCCCGCCTCCACCTCCTGCGCCCGCGCCCCCGCTCCCGTCCTTGGTCGCGCTCGTCTTGGTCTTCTTCTTCACCGTCCCCGTCGACGGCCCGCTCTTCATCACCTGTCCAATCGGGCCCAGCTTGGTCTGCGATGCAGGCGGCAGATCGTCTGGCAACGTCATCGTCGGCACGGGCGTCGTCGCTCCCTCCACCGCACTCGTCGGTTCCACGCCCACCATCGGCACCCCAGCCATCGACGGCGGCGGGAGCAACGGCATGCTCAGGATACCCGGCGGCTGAGCGGGCGGCACGGCAGGCGCCAGCCCAGCGAGCCGCTCCTGATAGTATGGCCTGAGCAGCGCAATCTGGTCCTCTGCGCTCTTCGCGTTGAGGAGTACGAACGCCGGAGGTGGTGGATACGGCGGTGGTGGTTCCGTCGGCTTCGCCCTGTCGCGTACGTCGGTGAGTCAACAGAGCCAAACGCATAACTATGCACGCACTTGGTCGTCCCCGCTCCGCCCGGCTTCCCCTTGAGCAGCCGCTTGGGGACGTTCAAACTCGACAAACCCAGTTCGGCCGCAATACCCAGTTCCCGCAGCCCAAAGAAGTCCTCGTCAAACGCCTCCGAAAACCCGCCCAGGCCCATCGCAAACGGCGTCTCCGCCTCCTCGTCCTCTGAGCCCGCACCAAAGAGCGCGTCGTCGTCGAGCACATCGACGGTCGTGGCCTCGCGGTATGCGTTGACGAGCTTCTTCTCCAAGTCGACAAGACGCGAGCCATGCCGGACCACCTCGTCCTTGATGTACCGCTCGAGGTCTTGGATTTTCGTGACTCCGCACTCGAATAGGGTATGCAGAACGATTTCCTAGCCACGTCGTCGTCAGTATCCCACATCTGTGTCCAGGCTGAACACGCGTCTCAGAGGCAAGGACATCTCACCTCGGGTGTCATGCTCTGTGCATACTTGTCACAGAGGAATCTCAGCGTCCGACCAACGTTTTGGAGAAATTCAGACGTCACGCCTGTCAACACGTCCAGCGAGGCCGCAGAGGTACCTTTTTTTTTGTCATGACAGATGTTCAGCGTTCACGCGCGGCATACCATCGACCCACGGCGAACACGACGCACCTTGGAATCCAGCATGCTCCAACACCTTGCCGTTCATCCACCGCAAACAGTGCAGCGCACGCTCCTCGCCCAGCTCGATCCCACCCGCCGTGTCCCCAGGCTTGAAGCCCACCAACGCCTTCCACGGCCGCTCGTCCACAAACTCGTCCATGGGATCCTCCTCGGTCGCTTCTGGCGGTTCGTCCGGACTCGCGCCACTCCCATCCTCAGCGTTCAGGTTCAACGCCGCAAACTTGGCGTGCGTTCGCCGTACGCGTTTCAGCGTGCGAATGTTGGTGTTCATAACGGCAAGCAGCGTGTTCGGTGGCGCGGGCGGCGCTGGAAGGGTTTTCTTTAGGCGTTTTCGCTTCGGCGGTTTCAGCGCACGCGATTCGCTCTTGGCTTGCATGGCCGGGCGACTCGACGAGGAGGGAGGAAATTGGACGAGTGAAGGCAGACCGTTGGCGAGCAATGCGTCGGACCGCGTGGCAGACCACCACAGCTCCGTCACATTCCGGCTCTTCTCCCGGACGACTTGTTCATCGTCCGAATCGGGGGGCGTGAGCCGTGCGCGTTTCCGGGGGCGGTTGCGGATGCCGTTCCTGAGCGGTGCAGGGAAGAGCGTCGGTGTGCATGTGTTCGATCGGGGATCAACAGTCGTCACTCACACTAGTCGGCGTTTCAGTCCACTGTCGTTCTCGAGGCCCGATGGCTGCTCGTCCTCGCTCTCGCTTTCCCATTCTGGCGTGATGATGTAGCTCCGAAGCCGCTCCATAAGGCCATGGCCGTTCGCGTGGGCAAGGGTAGATGGACCAGGTTCACCGAGTCCATCTAGTTCGGTATCAAAGGATCGGAAGGTCGCCATTCCTTCTGAGGTCCGCACGAGCGCCGGGGTGTCTCCAAATGATACGTCCGCCGTGTTTGTCTTTTTGATGGCAACCCCTGGGGCAGGCCGTATCCCATTAATTGAGGCCGGGCGAGATGCGGGCGCACTTTGGAGGGACTGCGAGGATGGGGACGATTTGATACGGTCATGGGAGAGATAGCCATTGATCTTGGGTCGGGCGACGGGGCGGGATGAGGATGTGGAGAAATCGGGGGGTATCGTAGGATCGACGCGGTCCTTGCGGTCCGTGATGTTGGCGAGAAGTCTGTCGGCCTTCTTCTGCAAGCGTATTGCACACAGTCGAAGGGGGTGGTCCTGTGGAGGCAGGCATGGGAGTGAGTGGAAGAAAAGAGCGAGTGGGCAAGACGCACCTCTGTCACGTTATAGGCCAAGCAGTTGGACCATATGAGGTCGAGGTCATCCTTGAACTCGCGTTTCGACTTGTACTGCTTGACCTTGACCTTCTTCAGCATCGTCTGTAAATCCATGGGATTGGTTATGACTGGGAGCAGGAGATGACATGAGTGCATGCGGTGGCTATGACGCAAGACCACACACAGTCATAGTAATCTGGGACGTCCGATTTCGCCACTGGCTTGAGAAAGGCCTCCGCATCATGGTTATCCTGGCGCCATGTGTGAGGGAGAAGGCGAACATGACGCGCCGTACGTACCATGGTGACTGTCCGGAGGTCGAGTAGCAGACCCTCGAGGGAGTCGTAGAAGGGTTCGGAGACCTTGTTGTCATACCCCTGGCGCTGTGGGATACGTCAGGCAACTATGGGAGCGGGGTGACAGGTGAACATACCCTCGCATCCTTGACTGTGTTTAACAGCAGTTTCAGGTCAGGAGTCGCCTGGACCTGACTTTCTGTCAGGGTCCGGAGGAGATGCTAGGTGGCAGTCAAATGAGGGTTAGTAGTTTCTGCAGTGGTAGTGGTGTACTTACATTCATGGCGGGCGAACGCGCCGAGAGGCTAGTGACGCTGTGTGGGGCGAGCGGGCCAAGGTGCCAAATTCAATCTCCGCCTGTAACCGGACAAAGGCAACATTAGGGTCCGCGTCCACTACCGAGTGTAGGATTACAGTAGTAAAATGTCCTAATGAATGAAACATAAGATCGAGCTGCCGGAATCCCAAGCGCTAACCGACGTCTATGATTAGATTGCAGTCTCACCCGACGGCGGCCTGCACACCGCGGACCGTGCGGGCATCCGGACCGCTGGAGGAGCACTATAAGACGGGGCTGGTAGTGTGTCTCGCTCCCGAGTTGCATTCAGCATGTCCCTCGCAAAGACGCTCACCCTCAACACCGGCGCACGGATCCCCCAGATCGGCCTCGGGACCTGGCTCTCGAAGCCGAACGAAGTCGAAAACGCAGTGCGCCCGTCCGGTGTGGTTATCGCCGGTCTGCCCTGATCCCGTTATCTATCCAGGTCGAGATCGCCGTCCGGAACGGCTATCGCCACCTCGATCTCGCCAGGATTTATCAGAACCAGGACGAGGTCGGACGTGCGCTCAAGAAAGTCGTCCCCTCGGTCGTCTCCCGCGAGCAGCTCTTCATCACCTCCAAGCTCTGGAACTGCTCTCACCAGCCACACCTCGTCGAGGCCGAGCTGAACGAGACCCTCGTGCAGCTCGGTCTCGACTACCTTGATCTCTACCGTGCGTGCCGGATCGTCTAGTCATCGTGTATGCACTGACGAACTGCGATACAGTCGTCCA
>JBBPKK010001025.1:0-12696 GCA_038089215.1 Tylopilus vinaceipallidus | reverse complement strand
AGGGTGAGGATGGGGAAGGTGAAGGAGATGAGGAAGAGGCAGACAAAGAGTAGATAGAAATAATTTGCGCCTTGTGAAATAAAGGTCCGGAGTTCACTCGGAGTGTGGCCCAGGCTTAGTCGGATACTGGAGATGGAATTCTTCGACTAGTTCCGATGCGTGGCCAAGTTCTGTGGCCAGCAACCAACTGGTCTCTTCATCGGTACCTTCATATCCGGACCATCGGACTAAATAAAGTAACTTGCAATTTCTTCTTCGTCTGTCTATCTTTGAGTCTAAGATTTCGGAGATCTCATACTCCGGTTCGCCATCAACTTCGACCGGAGGCGGAGGTGGTTGTGTGCGATTGGGAATGGTGTTGGTGATGGCGGGTTCTAATTGGGAGACGTGAAAGACCAGATGTACGGACTTCATACTCTCCGGAAGTCGGAGCGTGAAAGAGAGGGAACCGGCTTGCACAATGATTTCGTACGGTCCTAAGTTCTTCTCGGATAGTTTATTGGATGGTCGTGTAGACCGGAAGTACTTGGCCTTGACGAAAACGTGGTCACCAACCTTGAAGTCCAGTGCCGGAGTTCGTTTGGCATCTGTGGGACCTTGGTAGCACTGCTGAGCTGCAGCTATCTCTCCTCGGAGGAGGGTGTGAAGGGAGTCAAGGTCGATGGAGTACTCTCGGGCTCGAGCAGAGGTGAGGTTGCGCTCGGGGTGGACAGAGATGTTAGGGTGGTAGCCTTTGTTAGCAAAGAACGGCGAGACACCGGTAGTAGCGTTCGGAGCGTTGTTGTACGCGAACTCCACGAGGGGCAGGAGTTTGGACCAGTTGTCTTGCTGGTAATTGCAGTATATCCGAAGGTACTGTTCAAGCGTCTGGTTCATACGCTCAGTCTGTCCATCGCCCTCCGGATGATAACCGGAGGTGAAGTGAAGGCGGATGTCAAGAGCCTTACTGAGGGAGCGGAAGAAGTGTGATACGAATTCCGAACCTCGATCGGAGGTAATGTGAGAGGGGACTCCATGCTTAGAGAAAACGTGGAGTAGGAAGAGTTTGGCTAACTCTGGGGACATCACCTTGTCGTCTGTAGGGATGAATATACATTGTTTTGATAGTCGATCCACGACGACTAAGATGGCCATATGTCCGGAGGAGGTTGGGAGTTGTTCAATGAAGTCCATGGAGATGGAGTTCCATGGCTTCTCGGGGATGGGGAGTTGTTTCAGAAGCCCGTAGGGCTTATGACGGGGAACCTTGGCTCAGGCGCAGGCTGTACAAGAGGAGATGTACTCTTTGATGAATGTCTGGATGCCCGGCCAGGTGTATTCACGGCAAATAAGTTCTAAAGTGCGATTTTGGCCGAAATGACCAGACAGGATGGTCGTGCTTGTACCGGAGGACTCGGAGGCGGAGATCGTTAGTGTCGGGGATGTAAATACGATTGTCTAGGCGTAAGAAGCCTTGTGAGTCGATGGTCCATCGAGAGTCGGAGGTGTCGGAGGTGGACAGATGGATGGATGCGATGGGATCGGAGGGGAGAGCAGATAGGATGTCATTGTGTAGGGACTTGATGTCAAACAGCGTGCTGGCCCGGAGGACCGGAGCCGCTAGACATGTTGCCCTAAGGGACGATGTGAGCTGCTCCTGGATAAAAACTGGGCGGAAATTCTGGGGGTTAACTTGAGCGTAGTCCCTATCCCCCTCTTTGGATTAGACGTCCCAGCATCTAGTGAGGGAATCGGGCTTCGCACCCAAACATCCGGGATGGAACCAGATGACCATGTTGAACTGCAAGAGGAACTCTGACCACCAGGCTTGACGCTGAGTGAGGAGCTTACTGGTAGCGAAATACTCTAAGTTCTTGTGGTTGGTCACGATGTCGACCGGAGTACCAGAGCCCTTGAGGTAGTGCCGCCAAGTCCAGAAGGACTCGTGGATGGCAAGCAGCTCCTTGTCATGGGTGTCGTAGTTGAGCTCTGGGGCAGAAAGGGTGTGGGAGTAGAAAGCAACAGGTCGGACTTCATCGTCTGGACATCGGAGGGAAAGAATGCCGGCGATGGCATAATCGGAGGCGTCTGTCTCGACGATTAGGGGAGCATCAGGGACCCAGTGGGTAAGGATAGGAGCGGAGGTGAAAGCGTCCTTGAGGTGCTGGAACGCGGAGCGACATGCATCATCGAAGTTCCACGGGGTGCCCTTGCGAGTGAGGCGAGTGAGTGGAACGACCAGGCCGGAGTAGTCGGCGATGAATCACTGGTAGAAGTTAGTGAAACCGAGGAAAGATTGAACATCTCGGACCTTCCGGGGTTCGGGCCAATCAACTATGGCCTTCACCTTGTCAGGGGACATAGAGAGTCCGGAGGGAGAGAGTTGATATCCGAGATACTTGGTGGAGTCAGTGTGGAACTGACACTTCTCTGGCTTGGCATACAGGCCGTGTTTTCGGAGACGTCAGAGGACTTCCTGGACGTGCTCTTTGTGTTTCTCGCGGTCCTTGGAGAAGATGAGGATGTTGTCAAGGTATACAATGACCGAGATGTCGAGGAGATCTGTGAAGATTGAGTTGACAAAATGCTGAAAAGCCGCAGGGGCATTGGTAAGTCTGAATGGCATGACGAGCCATTCGTATGATCCGTAGCGCATCCGGAATGATGTCTTCCATTCGTCGCCCTCGGCGATGCGGACCAGGTAGTATGCATGCCGGAGGTCGAGCTTGGTGTAGATGCGGGCACGGCTCGGAGCGTCGAGGAGATCGGAGATGTGGGGGAGTGGATAGTGGTCTTTCTTCGTGATCTTGTTGAGTCCACAGAAGTCTATGCAAAGGCGGAGTGAACCATCCTTTTTGTGGACAAAGAGTACCAGGGCTGCATGGGCGGAAGAGGAAGGGTGGATGAAGCCCATAGAGAGGTGTTCGTTGAGGAATGCTCAGAGGGACCCAAGCTCAGAGGTGGAAAGGGAGTAGGTGGTACCTATCGGCGGAGATGCGCCCTCTTCCAAGTTGATCTTCAGATCGAATTTGTGGTGTGGAGCAAGCTTGGATGCTTTGCTCTTGCTAAAGACATCTGCGAAATCGTGATACTCTGGAGGAACTCCGGAGAGATCGGCTGGTTCGGGGTTGGTAGAGGCAGAACGAAGTTCGCTCTCCGGAGGGCAGAGTGACAGTGAAAACTGCACAGAGCCTTCTAGGCAACAGGCGAGTGCAAAGGCAGGGGTGCTGATAAGCGCGATATGGGGGGCCTTGTGTTCAGAGAAACGTGGTGAATCAGTGGGGGCGGAGTCAGCCGGAGGAGTGATGTCCGGAGGCTGTGGAGATGAGCTCGGCATTGCTGGCATGGGCTGCTCGGATGTCCGGAATGAGATACTGCTCGAGACCCAATCAATCAATGGATTGTAGTGGGTGAGCCAGTTGTGTCCTAGAACAATGGAACAGGATCCATCTAGTGGAGTGACATAAAATGTTGTTGGAGTGTTGTCACCAGTAGGGAAGCGGATGGAGAGGTCGAGTGCTTGAGTGATTGTTGCGTTCGAGGTTCCGTCAAACAACCGGAGTGAAAGTGGAGGGATGGAGTAGGATGAAAGGTCATGTTTATTGACAAATGATGTATCTATGAAACAATTGGAGGAACTGGAGTCGATCAACGCAGGGAAAGAAGGGATGTCATATGATACAAGAGAGACTGATGGCATAAGTGATTTCGGATCTAAGAGAGCGGACGCGTTGAGTCAGAGCTCCTTGAGTGCACATGAAGAGTCAACGCAACCTCCATTCCATGCGGAGTCACAGAGGTCACTGGCTATTTTTTTGCCTCGGAGGAGGCCTCCGGTTTAGCTTCCGGAGTTTCAGTCTTGCTAGCGTGAGCCTTGGATGCCCAGGAGGTAGACTTCGGGCAGTCTTTGGCTACGTGCCCTGCTAGACCGCAGAACATGCAGAGATTGCTGTCGAAGTGCCGTTTGCGCTCGGCCGCAGTGAGCTTGCCGTCTTTGCCCAACTTTGATGATAAATCGGGCTTGGAGGAGGCGGACGCTCCGGAGTTTGTGGAAGTGCTGGCAGACTTCCCCTTAGACTCTTTAGAAGAGCCAGATATGCCAGCGGAGGATGATGATGGGGCGGAGGGCTTGTCGGACGCCTTGGAAGGGTTGGAGGAAGGCTTTGCCTGACAGCTAACCTCCAATTTGCGCTCCCAGTAGCGAGCGTCGATGGCGTGGGCGAGCTGGCGGAGTTCGGAGAGGGTGGGGGGTTTGCCAACGTGCGAGATCTCGTCTTTGATGCGGTCCGGGAGACCGTTGTAGAAATGGTGCCGGAGGGCACCTTCTCCATAGCCCCGGACTTGGGATGCGATCCTGTTGAATTCAACAACGTACTTATTGATGCGTTGCCCGTCCTTCATCGTCAAATGATCCAGCTGATGCTCCGCATCTCTGACAGGGTCGTGTGGTCCGAAGTTCGTCTGTAACTCCAGAACGAACTCTTTGTAGCTATCCATCCAGAGTGGATGGAGCGCCAGATCTTCCATTTGCAGGAGGTCCGGTTCAAACCATTCGAGCGCCATGCCCTTGAGGTAGGACTGGGCGAACATAACCTTGGCGCGGTTGGAGGTGAAAGCCTTGGGGCGATCTTGGAAGTTCAACTCGCATTGAACCAAGAAAACTCAGAGTTTGCGGGGGTCTGTCCCATCAAACTGGTCCGGTTCTCGGACCTTGGTTCGCTGTGAGGATTCGGAGGATTTCTTCTTCGACAAGCGGGCAAGTCTGCGGATAGCACTTGCGAGGCTTGCAAGCGTGTCTCGCGGGATGCGTTCTTTCGTCCGAAGAGTCGGGATCAAGGTCATCCCCTTGGAAATCAGAGTCGCTGTCGGAGGGGTCATCTCCGGGCTCGTCCGGGTTCTCGGGGTTGCCCTTGTTGCTAGGGGTGTGAAATGACGCATTGGCTGGAGCGTCTTCTTCGTCGGCGAGCTCTTCAATGCGTGCTCCCGGAGTAGGGGAGTGCGGAGGGGAGCGAGCCTGAGACGCGGAGGCTGGAGTGCATCTGGTGGAAAAACTATGGAATTGTTCGACAAGGTCGGGGCCTTGGCGACTACTGCCGAAGGCATGTAGGGGGTTAAATCTGGGAGAGACAGGAGGATTGGCGATTGCTCGCGAGCGGGATCTGGTGACTTGAGTGGCCATGATGAATTAGGGAGTCGAAGCAAGAGTGAGTTTGAATATACTGTTAAACTCGGGCGACGGACTCGGGGTAACTCCGAGGGTCCAGAGTTGAGGGGGTTGGACGGGACTTGGCTTCACCATATGTGGTGCGCCCTTGCTTGACTCGGTCCTGGATTTGCAGAGAGGTCGGAGGTCGGAGTTGGTAGTCATTTCAACGACAACCAAAGGCGAGGTGGGAGAACGTCTAGTTCTGTTGATATTCAAACTGAAGAAATACATGGCGTATTCTACAGAGTTTATATATGGAGGGAATCATATTACTAAGTCCGGATGTCGGATGACAGAACATACCGGAGGTTCGGAGGTAAACATGTGCCGGGCATCGCCTCAGAGCTGTGCTCCTAGGCGAGCACTGGTCTCAGAGGTATCTAAGCGAAGAATGGAACGTAAAGGATGAGTAATGAAATGGAGACGTAAGAGAGGTGGTCATAGGGTATTACTAAACTACAAGTCCGAGTGTCGTAAGTACAGAGATAATAGAAATCAAACCGGGGTTGGTACCGGAGTTGGCACCGGATATGGCGGAGTTGCACTTCGTGGTTTTTGGGATATGACAGTGCCCACATTATCGCCAACATCTCCAGATCTCCCGCGTGATAATTTCATTTGGCTTCCTGTAATCCCCTTGAGATAAATGCGATGGGTCGCCAAACGTCTTTTTGTTTTTGCGAAAGAATGCCCCCTAATCCTATTCCGGATCTGTCCGTCTCTACTTGGTATATGTCCCCGTCTGTCAGCATGGAAAGAGCGGGTGCAGTTGTGATGGCTTTCCTTAGTTCGTTGTAGGCCGTCCCGCATTCGTCTGTCCATACAAACTCTTTCTTTACCGACGTTAAGGCATTGAGCGGTCGTGTGATTCGAGCAAAGTCCTTAATAAATCGCCTGTAGAAGTTGAGGAAGCTGAGGAATGCTCGGACTTCCTTTTGCGACTTGGGCTCGGTCCAGTCCGCTATTGCCTTTGTTTTGAGGGGGTCCATGTGAATGGTGTCCTCGGATACGATGAGGCCGAGGTATTCGGTCTCCGTTGCTTCGAACTCGCACTTTTCGTGCTTTAGCCACAGCTTATTATCCCTAAGTACCTGTAGGACTCGTCTGATGACTTCTTGATGTTCGTCTAGATCGTTGGTGAAAATCATTATGTCGTCCATGTAAACGACGACATGTCCTTGGTTAACGAGGTCCCTTAGTATGAAATTCATTATAGTTTGGAAAGTGGCCGGGCTGTTGGTGAGTCCGAAGAACATGACAAGAGGTTCGAATAGACCTCGATTGGTGTGGAAAGCCACCTTCCATTCGTCTCCGTCGCGCATCCGGATATTGTTATACCCCCATCGGATATCTAGCTTGGTGAAGTATTTCAAGCCCTTTAGTTTATCGACGAGCTCTCCGATTAGGGGGAGGGGGTATTTGTTCCGGACGGTGATGGCGTTCAGCTTTCGGTAATCCTGAACTGGTCGGAGTCGCCCGTCCTTCTTCTTAATGAAAAAGAAGGGGGATGCGAACGAAGACTTAGACGGTCGAATTCGTCCCGACTTCAGGTTTTCATCTAGAAAGGCGTCGAGCTCTTTTTGCTCGCTCAGGGATAATGGGTAGACCTTCCCATTGACGTTGTGATCACCGTCAATGAGGTCGATGGCGTGGTCCCAAGGATGATTTGGCGGTAGTTCGTCGAAGGATTCTTTGGCGAATACGTCCTCGTAGTCGTGATATGCCTGCGGGACTGCCTCTTTAAACCCCTTTTTTACCTTGGCTAGATTTGCCGCTGCTGCTATGTCGGTGGCTACGTTCCAGCACCTCAGGTATTCGTCTGTTTGGACTTGGTACAGTTTGTCTCTGGGGAGGAGTTCATCGTCGTCGTCGTCGTCACAGTCGATCAGGGCTGGGGTATGGTGGTCATCGCACCAGAAAGTCACGGTGTGTGCCTTCCAGTCTATTGACGGGTTGTGTAGTTCCAGCCAGTCGTGTCCTAGGTAGACTGTATTGGACAATAGGTCGGTGACCGACAATGTGATTCACTCCTTGTGGCCCTGGATCTCCATCTCCATCATCACGAATTCCGTTATTTCGCCACCTGAGTTGGCCGTCCCGTCGGCGTTGTAAACTGGAATTGGGCAAGGTAATTTATGAGTGCCCACCCCCTTTTCAAGGACGAAGGAGCGGTCGATGGAAGATCCTGTGCAGCCCGAGTCAATTAGTACCGTGGCAGGGAACACCCGTTGGTCATCGGTCGTCAGGGATGCTGACAGTTCCAGAGATTGACCCCTAACTGAGATTTTGTGGCGGGGGCATTTCTGCAGGTCCAGCAATGCTATGTGAGCAAGCTCCTGTGTCATACCTCTGATCTGTTGTATTAGATCCCTGTTGACTTCCGATTGTCACGAGTCATGGACAAACCAATGTAGATGTTGGAGAGCCCGGTCGTTGGACTGCTCACAACTCTGTTTAATCCACACAGTCGACCAAGGGTCCAACGTAAACTCCTGAGTTGGTCTACCAGATCATTGACGACGTCTCTCAGTCGTCTTTGTTGACAATCCTTCAACCACTCACTCTGGGGAGCGCTCAGCGCTACTACCCAGCGATGCCTCCGGTCATTTAAGAATTGTCACCTTGTCAGTCGAACCAAAACCCCCGACTCCTCTCTTTGTATCAGGTAGAGAGTCAACCTGCTTTACTGTTGGTGTGGCGATCCGTTCGATGATCAACTGGACAATCTTATCACCCTTTTTGACCGTGAAAGGTAGGTCGTGGTGGTTGAATAGGATGACTTTGATGTCCCCCCTGTAATCGGAGTCGATCACCCCGCCATTTACCCCGATCTTGGACTTCAAGGCTAGTCCACTCCTTGGCGCTAGTCATCTGTATGTCCCTGGCGGAATCGCCGCCTGGACATTAGTGTTGATCAGGGCTTGATCACGCAGTGGTATCACCACATCCTTGGCCGCGTACAGATCCAATCCTGCAGCATGGAGGCTCCCTCTCGTCGGTAGCTTGGCTTCAGTACTGGATAACTTAACTGGAAGTGAGTCTTGGTCGGTCGGCTCTTCGATAGGCAAACAATCATATTTATTACTGGTATTACATGAGATTGTTCCAAACCGAACCAAGGGGGCAGCAGTGTGACTCGTGTCTACTGCCCGTTTCCAAAACCCGACGACATGGCTGCTTTGATGAGGTCAGTGACATCTTGTCCCTCCTCAAACTCCAGTGTCTTTCCTTCGAACACTACCTGCCGTTTATGCTGCGCAAAACGAGGGGGATGGTCTTTGCAGGGCCATGCCTTTCCGCACTTGAAACAGAGCCCCTGTTTTCGGGCTTCTCCGATATCCATTGGGGCACCCCGGCCGGGAGTAACTCCCGACATGGTAGTTGGACGCGGATCGGAACCAGTGGCTGGTGCCGTAGCACCTCCTGTTGCTTGGCGGCATACCAGCGCAGATTGGTTTTGCCCTTGACCCTGCGAAGCCGAGGGGTTTGCTGTATGTCTCCTATTGTATTTGTCCGCAAGGACTCAGTCAGCGGTGACGCAAGCTGACTCCCATTGCTCAAAGTCCTCGTTGTACAACATATTGTGGTCATTGTCGAGGACAGAATCGACAACATTCGTGCATACCCCAGTTCGGATGATGTTGACCAGAAACGCAGCATTTCCTGGTTCTGGGGCGATCGAGACCTCCACCATGAGTTGGCACATGCAGACAAAGAAGTCCTCCACCGTGCCAGAACCCTGGGTAAGGGTTCGGAGAGCTGCCTTCTGAGAGGCAATATAGTCGGCAGGGAGGAAGTTGTCGTCCATGGTAACGAGGAACGTTCCCCAGGGCATGATGGCAAGTTCGTGGGCCCGACCTGCCCAATAGTTAGCGAACCGTCCAGCGGCATTATTTCCTTTCATGTAAGAAAGGGCGATCAAGATGCATTGATGATCATTGGGTTGGGGGAAGAAGCCAGCAAAATAGAATTGGAGGCCTCTTACCCATTCCTTGTACTTTGATTTCGATCTGTTGAAGAACTCCGGCTTGGCAGCAATAGACTTGCCCAATTGAGCGATGGGGAGGCTGACACGTGGTGGTGCCTGCTGCGGAGTCAAGACGCGAGGTGCTGTCATGGTTGTTAGGAATGATGGTTGTTGGGGGCGACAGGGTAGTGGTCGATACAGGGATCTGGCTGGGCGTGGGGGAGCTGGCGGTGGTGGGCCACCCTCAGAATATTCCCCAGCGAATCGGGGTTTGTAGCCAATGTCATCCTTGAATACGACTACTTTGGGAGGTGGTCCAGCCACCTCTGGCCCATACATGACGTAATTATCACGCCATTCCATCCACAACAACCCTTGATTTTCGTTATTGTCTGCGAAACCCTGTGTACGCCACATCGGTTTCACATCGGGTCTATAGATCCGGCCAGAGGGCAGTGTTGGCCTCACTGTTGTCAGTGGGGAGTCCTCCTTGTCCTCCGCCCGACCTTTCCCCTTGTCAACGCAAGAGGGTGCCCGCGATGGGTTGTGAATGGATTCTTCCATGCCCTCTTGTTGTTGCCCAGTCATAGTGTCCGTAGTTGCAGCCATGGCCACCTCCTGAGCCAGTTCGCCCATGGCGAAAGACATTGTATAGTTTCAATGACGGAGCAGAGGCTCGACGTCTAATGGCAGAAATGTAATTACAAGTCGCTTACTCGCGGAAGGGTTTTTTTTTATACACCGATGGGGGTCGAGCCGGCACACAGCAGCACAGTTTATTCTCGACGGAGTAGATGACGGATAGTGGGTGTTTCCAGGACTCTTCCTCGGCTATATCGCTCGGAACGCTTGATCGGATAGTCGCTCGGGCAACTAGAGCCTCGGTTCACCCCGATTTGTCCCTAAGGACGTCTCGAGCGATATCTGTAATGAACGAACGCGGGAAAGACCTCGCGCGCTCAGGAAGGAGCGGAAAAGAGTGAAGCAGACGGTAAACGAAGAAGCAGAGTAGTTTCTCTTCTGAGGAGCTTGTGGCTCGACTCGAAAAGGCTAAGGGTAACGTGTAATGACTTTCGGATAATGTTAGAACTCACTTAAGGACTCGCGCTAGGCTTAGCCTTCGAGTTGGGAAAGCGATAATTAACTATCCGAAAGTGGGGAAATACAATGTACGATACGATCCTTATATACGACTGGGGGTGGCTATGACGTGGATTGATGCGAATCGGAAAGATGCGAAACAGAAATAGAAAATGCCTTTTCATTACCCCCTTTTCAATCCTGACGTCCCGGCAGGCGGAAACTTGAATGCGGAGTTAGGGAATCGATTGAATGCGCGACGGAATTGTTTAAACTCGGGTGTCGCCAGTACACCTGTTGGAACGGGAGGGGGTTCATGGCGACAAATGGGACAGGCACAATGGTTTACTTCTCTGAGTGCCCATAAATTCATAGTGGGCTGAGGTCGGGGTCGCGTAGGATGTTTCCGATGGAATTCCTTGATCTGAGGCGCTCTGAGAGGGATGTCCCGTAAGTGAATCCATTTGTCCTCCTCGGTCAGTTTTCCCTCGTGATGGACGAGGTACTCGATCCCTCCTTGTTTTTCTCTCGAGTCTCAGACTGTCCAGTTGGATAGGGTCTCCGATGTTGCCAACGGAGGGGCTGTAACTTCAACTCTCGCTTCTCCCTTCTGGTATGGCCATAGTAGCGCTTCGTTAAACACCGGATGGACCCCTTTCCACGCCGCGTCTAATTTCAGTCGATAGGCTGAGGCCCCAACTTTCTTAACGACTTTGAACGGGCCGTAGAATTTCTGGTCTAGTTTCTTCATCGGGCGATCAGAGCAGATATTTGTCACATCCAGCAGCACCAGGTCCCCTTCCTTGTACTCCTGCCGATCCACTGCCTTGTGGTCGTGGTATTTCTTCATCGTCCACGCCACATCTTCTAACGCCCTTTTTGCCTCCTCCCTCACTTCCTTCATTCCTTCCACGAATTCATCGGCCAACTCATTCCTGACCTCTTTTCTCGTTCCTTCTAAAGCTGTCATATCCCGAAAACCACGAAGTGCAACTCCGCCATATCTGGTGCCAACTCTGGTACCAACCCCGGTTTGATTTCTATTATCTCTGTACTTACGACACTCGGACTTGTAGTTTAGTAATACCCTATGACCACCTCTCTTACGTCTCCATTTCGTTACTCATCCTTTACGTTCCATTCTTCACTTAGATACCTCCGAGACCAGTGCTCGCCTAGGAGCACAGCTCCGAGGCAATGCCCAGCACATGTTTACCTCCGACCCTCCGGTATGTTCTGTCATCCGACATCCGGACTTAGTAATACAATTCCCTCCATATATAAACTCCATAGAATACGCCATGTATTTCTTCAGTTTGAATATCAACAGAACTAGACGTTCTCCCACCTCGCCTTTGGTTGTCGTTGAAATGACTACCAACTCTGACCTCCGACCTCTCTGCAAATCCGGGACCGAGTCAAAGCAAGGGCGCACCACATACGGTGAAGCCAAGTCCCGTCTGACCCCCTCAACTCCGGACCCTTGGAGTTACCCCGAGTCCGTCGCCCGAGTTTAACAGGGACTACTGGTGGCCGGGCCTTGCCTCCTTTGTCCGCAAGTATGTCCTGGGTTGCCCCACCTGTCAGGCAAACAAGGTCAATACCCACCCGACTGTGCTGGCACTGTCCCCTCTTCCCTCCTCTACCACTCGCCCCTTCCAACAGATCTCCCTTGACCTCATCACGGACCTACCCCCTTCCGACGGCTTCGATTCTATTCTGGTCGTGGTCGACCATGGACTCTTGAAGGGGGGTATTTTTATCCCTTGTACCAAAACCATTGATGCGGCAGGCATCGCAGCACTCTTTTTCCGCCATATTTACCCTCGATTTGGACTCCATGACTGAGTCATCTCTGATAGAGGATCCCAATTCGCTTCTGCCTTTAGCCTAGAACTGGCTAGACTCCTCCAATACGACGTAGCCCTTTCCTCCCCTTATCACCCTCAAACTGATGGCCAAACCGAACACCTCAATCAGGAACTTGAAACGTACCTCCATATCTACTGCCAAGGGTCTCCCACGTCCTGGTCTCAGTTCCTTCCTACTGCCGAATTTGCACACAACTCCTCCCCCCACTCTTCCACCCACCAATCGCCATTCTATCTCATGATGGGATACGAACCCCATTCCTACCCACCCCTGGGAAAAACCTTCCTTCCTGCCCTAGAACAACGAATGACCGCCCTGGACGAAGCAAGGAAGGAAGCCCTCGCTGCGCATGAGAAAGCATGCCTTCTCATGAAAGATAGAGTCCGCTCCAAATTCACCCCCTGGAAACAAGGAGACAAAGTCTGGCTAGAGGCCAGAAACCTCCAATTCCCTGGAGCACATCCTAAGCTCTCCCAACGACGCCATGGCCCCTTCTCCATCGAAAAAGTCATCTCCCCCCTGGCCTATCGCCTGAAACTCCCCCCTACCTGGAAAATCCACCCCGCCTTCCATGCTTCCCTTCTTTCCTCTT
>JBBPKK010001024.1:0-12704 GCA_038089215.1 Tylopilus vinaceipallidus | reverse complement strand
ACCGTGAAGGATGTCTCCGCAGACTTCAAGTTGATTGACGTGATCGATATACAGAAAGTTTGATATTAAGAACTCCGTGGTCCTGGATGAGTCACAATTTGTTTCAGACAGTTCAGTCGCATAATACTCAGTAAAACGGGGCATCGGTTATCTCGCAGTAGCATCTCTGGAAACAGCCTACGCCCTATCAAGGTGGCATATCAGGGACGATGACAGTACACCAAATGGACAATCACATTCACCTTCATAACAGACTTACCACCAGTACTGGTCACGTCGGTAAACCAAGCTTGCCAAATTGTTGCAAGTTTGGAATACGACAGTGGATGATGCCTGCCCTGAATGTTATTCCATTGTGAACTCTTCGATGTGGAGTGAGGTTTATTTTTCAAAGACTTCCAATGGAGGACTGGCACGTTTCAGCTGCTAGCTGGCACCTTTATGGAAACATCATATCGGCCTGTCGAAAATCCACAAACACAAGTGAAAACATTCATTTTATGGTAAACCGTGAGCTAATTCCTATACTTGTGTGTTTGTTAACCAATCAGAGCTCACATCGTTCAGCAGAAACGTTACGTTACTAGTTCGCTTGACAGATATGATGGTCATGTTGCTTGCTGGCCGCCAAGGCATACGCGACGAATTGACAGCAGACAATATATATTGATGGAGGATCCGAGGCCATAAAACAAGCGACTTGAAGGCTGACAAGCTAACGGAAATACATGTGCGATGTTTGAAACTACGTGAGGGTCTGGGAGATGGGGTATACCATGACGGTACCGCCGGCTGTACGGGTGCGTAGTAAGGACTAATCTTGGGACATCGTTGCGAATGACCGCACCGGGATGGGGGTGGATGCAAGTTGAGGCCAGGAGGAGGTGAGAAGGGCCGGGCAGAAGCACGTAGCACATCCCGGCCTCAAATGAACCGCTTTTCAGAGGCTCGGGTGTCTGTCAACGCCACATGGTGCTCACTTGCATGCTTGGGGCCCCAGGAAGGGGGAAAAGTTGCGAAGCACCGAAAACAGCCTGGCGGGGAACGACTCGGGCGCGTGCGCTGCTTACTTCAGTGAGGCAGAGAGCGTGAGAATGTTAAGCCATATCTAGCAGTGGAACTTCGCACGGCTGGTCTTAGTCGAGTTGAGAAAGGAACTAAGAAATTCTCGTCCACTGTAGCTCAAAACCACACTGACAAGTACTGACATTCCAGCACTTGAATGATCTTCCCGCTCTGTCCCCAGGATAGTTTAAGCCAGCTTCGGAGCGTCTTCTGTGACGTGTGGGGGAGGGATGAAGTGGCGCAGAGAAACCGACACTTCGAGGAAACAACCAACAATTCGGAATGAGATCGACGATCACTGGCATGTCGGCATCATGGTGGTTCGCCTCCACGACCTCACTCGACGCCAGAACGTGGACCCATCGCATGATTAGTTTGACAAATTTCGTTTCAAAACACGATGTCCTGAACGTTGTTGTCCATGACCGGGTGGAACTCGGCGCTCCAGACGCGTTGACCCGACTCGGAGTAGGCGATACCTTCAGCAGCAGGCTTTCTTGGGCATATGATCCCGATATAAAGACAAAGTTAGCGTCGTCGTCGTCATCATTCTCAGCGAAACCCTTCAGCTGTCAGTATCCTTTCGGCCGGCACACTGTAGCGCCGCAGTTTATTCCAGCATATAACCATTCGCCCCTCGAGCAGGTCATCCACCCTCTAGTCCTCCACCCTCCAGTCTACTGTACGAGTGTGTCCCTTGGACCATAGCATGCTGCGCAGAGCATTGGACACAAGGATAAGCATAGATATTCATCCGTTGAAGGATGAACCAAGCATTTTACCATCGACTTCTCCGGGGTTTTCAAAGGAGTTTACGAACCCTAGTCGTACAACAAAGTATTAAACATCAGAAGAATACGACATACTATAACGGTACGATGTAGCAAGCACACTCTTCATTCGACAAGCAAACCTTTCAACAGCTCGTTGTTGACATGTCCCCGAGGAAAAAGCCGGCAAGGAAAGGCAACAGGGCCGCTGTGTCCATAAGTCGAACATCAGCGAGTCAAGCGGACTCTAGAAACTTACCGGGTGAGCACGCCTGTGAACGTTGGCTGAAATGTAATCTCTTGTCCCTCGGCATCTTTGGCAGGATTGAAGTTCAGCGTTGCCAACATCGTCACGATTGCACTCCAAAGGGATGCATCCGCCACGTATCGGCCTGGTGATACAGCTTGTGTTTAAGACGCTCGCTTTTGCGCATGTGATTGCGTACCTGGACATGCACGCCTCCCAAAGCCAAACGCAAAGTTGGAAGGGTCGATATCGACTTTTAACATCCCCCCGTCATCTAAAAATCGCTCGGGAATGAATGCCTCTGGATTAGGATATTGAATCTCGTCGCGTGACATTGCCCTGAGGGGTATCGGTGTAGGTTCACGCTCCGGTCATTATGCATCCGCATACCATATATTAGCAACGATCGTTGCGCCTGTTGCAAAGGTGTCAAACCGAGTAAACGTAGTGTGCGTTGCATAACATGCCTTTCGGTATATGGAAACCCTTGTAGATGTCGCTATCTGTAGTAGCGTGTGGGGCACCTTTCAAAAACATTGTGGAGAAAGTTTGTTCCTGGAGCCACATGTGCGTACCCAAAGGAGCAACAGGCTTCCATCTCAACGTCTCGTATATGATCGCGCTCACGTATGGCAGCGACTGTCTGTCATCAAAGTTGGGAAGCCTCTCGGTCCCAACAACAGCGTCGATCTCTGTCTGAGCACGTTGCCACACATGAGGATGCTTGACCATCGCGAGCGTGAACGTCATGAGAGTTAAACCTGTCTATTGGTTCTTCAGTGACACACTTTGATGGAACACGTGTTAACGACCGTTTCCGTAGAGCCTAATAGTGTGTTCAGAATGAGTGATGCCTAACGTCGCCTTTTCATCTCACCGATGAAAGCGCTGAAAGATGCATGTTTAAGAGCCATCTCGTATCTAGTTCGGTACGGGGTGCTGAAGTTCTGCATGCGAGTGACGTGATCTGACACCATTGTGTTGTTCATCTCGCTAGTCGACCCCTGCGGCAGTATTAGGTTGATAGTATCTTTTTCGAGGATCCATAGCAGGCTCACCATACGTTCCTGAGCTTGCTGGTATAAATTCTCCACCACTTTGCTTCCCAGCGCACGAGAGTCTCTCGCTTCACGCTTAATCCAAGACCCGGGAAACCAGTCCGGCACATGCAGCACTTGTAAAAAGAGAATAAATCCATCGGATAGCCCTCCATCCCACACAGTAGCAGCACTTACAGAACGGGAAGGCCTTGAGAAGGAGTTCCCTCTCTGGAGAAAACGCGAGCATGGAAGCGTGGCGAAAGCTGTCAATGAGAGAAACGTTTGGGTCATCCCGAGACCATGGCTCGTAGTCATACGCAGCCGATAATGCGACTGCAGCAGCAAATCTAAAGGAATGCGAGGTCATCGTTGTCTTCCAACGTGTCGCAGTGACGCTCTCACGTCGAGTAATAAAACGGATACTCGTCTGAATCAGCAATTATATTTGCGATCATCTGGCGTGCTCTGTCCAGTTGCATGGGACGGAAGGACGCGGCGGCCTCCCCATGGAACGTCTGGTGGAATATCCTACGGCACAACTTCCAGCTGTCGCCAAAGCGCGCAAAACCAAAAGTGCAATCGTGTCCATATCTGTTGTTGTGGCGGAATAGCTTGCGGATTCAGCAAAACGGGTAGTGAAGGGGTGCACTTACGGCTCGACAGTTGCAATGAACGGACGATCCGAAGTTATCTGCGATCGCTTGTCGAGCAGCTCCGTCCCATCAGCGACTGTGTTCAACACGACAACGTCCGAATCTAGCAGTCGAACGTAAATCACATCACCTGCGAATTGTTGAGCGTGGGTACCTCCACCTTTGCAGCGTACCCACCATACTTGGCACGCCAGTCCATGTATGTCAACCAGGGCTCTTTTGTATTGACAGAGAGTACACTCCCAAGGAGCGGAAGTGGGATGGGGCCAGGAGGTAGAGGATAACCCTTGCTCTCTGTATAGTAGCAGACGAGTCGCCGGGCTGTATATGCAATTACGATCGTAAGCGATACCGCAGCTGTTAGGGCCGACCACTCCATAGCAGCTGGTTGAAAAGGTTACCGCTTACCACGGCAATAAAGGTTCATATCTCTCGGGACATCACGGAAGCCGAGTTTCAGATAGCACAGTTGGCGAGAGTTCCATATTCGCCACTGTTCCCAGGTTTATCGTTCACCGATCTGAACAGGATCGTGCTGTAACAAACCGCGACCCTCTTTTTCTTCTTCGGTGGGCACCTTCTCGTATGTGGGGAGTGACTATCCAAGCCCGGTTCGAAGGATCCGATTTATCAAGCCTGAGACCGCCAGGGAAACGGAGAGCATTTTACCCGGCATTTACAATCGCGCAGTCCACGAAGGCGATGCGCTTTTACCACCACGAATACAAGGGACGTGGATATCTTGTGATACGCAGGATAATGCTACTTGAGACAGATGGTCTACGCCCGGGCGAATACATGTGAATCGTGGTTCTTCACTGCCGACAACCGTTCGTGACTGAGTGTTCACCGGCACCTATCGGAGGCAATGCGTCATGAGGTTACCCACAACGATTGGTGTGTGTCAAAGGACTTCTGGATGCCAGTGACGGATGCTGCATCCAGCGAGGGCACGTCCCGCACCGAATGCGCGTTCTGTGTGAACCCTAGACGCTGCGGCCGCATTCGAATGTTACTGGTGGCCGACCAACAAGTCATGGCCCTTCCTTTCATGTACAGTGAAGACAATTTGAGTCCGAGTCGCGTTTGGCCGTCACCGTGACTGGGCGCGCACTGGTTGTCTATCTGGTACTCTTACAGCTACGCACTGCACAAAAAGTCACTGACGCGCACAGAAACGAAGTTGCCAGACAGCGGTCGAGAGTCCAAGGGCTTGCGACGCAGCGAACGCAGAATGCTTGTCGCTGCTTCTTGCCACGTAAGCAGGGCGGACCCTACTGGTTCGATGTGACTTCTGGTATTGAAATGTGTTCGCTACCAACAGCATCGCATGTGGCACGAAACAGCGACAAGAATTCTACGTTTGCTACGACGCCTGAAGCAGAATGGTCTTGCCAATGCACTGCTACGATGGCTCTCACATGCTGGCACGCGTTCATCAAGGAATTAATAAAATCTATTCCGTATATCCCCAAAGTACATCGACAGCGCGTCTTCGCCCTGCCAAACACGCCCACGCAAATTACAACCACCGCCCCAATCACTTGGCATAGGTCTGCTTGAGTGCCTCCTCCGTGACGTGCGGGCGGGGAACAAGGCGGCACGGGAACACCTCTGGGCGACTGCAACAGAGAAGGAAAAAAAAAAAAAAACAGGTCATGTCAGCAAAACACATCCTCCAAGCGCAACCACCGTCGAGACGCACTGCGTGATCGAATTGACAAACGTGGCTTCAAACACGATCTCCTTGCCCTTCTCGTCTTTTGCGCGGTAGAACTCGACCGTCGCGAGCATCGTCGCCATCGCGATCCAGACGGTCGAGTCGGCAGTGTGTCGGCCTGAAAAGCGGGCGGCGGCGTCAGCACCGCATGCATGAACGGAAACGCCGTCATTTGGCGTGCGCCGGGTGGCTGACCTGGACATATCCTGCGTCCGAACCCAAAGATGTAGTCGGCAGGGTCGTCGTCGTTCAGCATGCCGTCCGCGTCCAAGAACCGCTCGGGAAGGAATTTGTCTGGGTTGGGATAACGAGCTTCGTCATGGGACATCGCCCTACGGAGTAACTCTTCGTCAGCATGCCCCATCACGATCAGCTGGGGGATAGACACCCTACCAGATGTTCGAAATGACGGTCGTTCCTGTGAGATCAATGGTCACCACGGGTCGAAGTGCGGCATGCTTTCAAGGCATACCTTTGGGTATAAAGTAACCATTATACACATCGTTGCTTATGACTGCATGCGGCACACCTGGAGAATGATCAACAACGGTAACGGGAAAGACCCAGGATGCTCACCCAAAGGGACAGCCGGGTGCCACCGTGTCACCTCACGGAAGATTGCGTTCAAATATGGCAACGAATCCCTGTCGTCGAAATCCGGAAGCCTGTCAGTCCCTACAACAGCGTCGATCTCCGCTTGAGCGCGCTTCCAGACGTCAGGGTTCTCGACCATCGCAAGCGTAAACGTCATCATCGACGAAGTCGTCTGTAAAGTCCATGAACGATCCATCCGTCCTGCAATAATTGATGACAGACCGATTCTGCAGCGCCTGAAATGCAGATAATTGGTCAGACACAGCCGACCTTCGTACACGTCAACGGGTTCTTACCCAGGAAAGCAGTGACAGACGCATGCTTGATAGCCGTGGAATACTGGGATTTATACGGTTCGTCAAAGTCCTGCATACGAGCGATATGTTCCGCCACCAGGCCCGTAGTCTGCTCCTTCGAGTCCTGCAACGGAATTATGTGGGTGCGATTCCCTTTGACGCGTACACGCCACTTACAATACGCTTCTGGACATACTCGAATAGACTGTCAATCATTTTGACCCCCCAGTTGCGGGATATTCTTGCTTCGCGTTTTAACCAAGACCCAGGCAGCCAGTCAGGTACGTGCAGCACTTTTCCGGCATGTTTGTAAACAAAGGCGATCATGCTTCGAGTCCACTACGGAGTACTTACAAAAGGGGAAATTCTTGATGAGGAGTGCTCTCTGGGGAGTCAAACCCGGGAGAGATGCGTGAAGGAAATTGTCGGCAAGGCTAACCATCGGGTCGTTGCGAGGGCTGGGCTCGTAATGCCATCCGGCAACCATAGCGACTGCGGCAGAGTACCTTTTAAAATGCAAGGTTATTCGACGACGAACGATGCCATTCAGAGGAAACACAGTCACGTCGTGAAATGGGTTTGGTATGATTCAGGGTCCTCGATTATGTTCTCAATCATCTGGCGAGATCGGCGAAGCTGCATGGGCCGAAACGTAAGTGCAGACTCTGCACGGAATGTCTGATGAAATATTCTCCGGCACAATCTCCAGTGATCACCGTAGCGCTGAAAGACGAAGCTGAAATCGTGTCCATATCTGGCAAAACGTGGGTGCCATTCTCCTCGATATGTTCTGGGTACTCACGGGTCAACACTTGCCATGTGGGGGCGGTCAGAGTATAATTGAGACCGTTTCTCGAGCAGCTGCATCGAATCTGAGAGCGAATTTAGGATGATGACATCCTGATCGAAGAGTCGGGTGTATATTATATCTGATCCTGATGACGTATCTCAGCATCTTGGGCCCCGGCCTTGACGGAACCACACTTACTGTACTTGTCTGCCCATGCGGTGTACGTCGTCCAAGGCGAATGAGCATCCACGGAGAGGGCACTCCCGAAGAAAGGGAGCTTTGGGGGTCCTGGTGGCAACGGATGCCCTTTTCTCTCGGCGCGGTCGCGGAGGAACCGCCGAAGGAAGTCTACTGCCACGACCGCTAGCGAAACGAGAACCGCGAGCTGAGCAGCTGAAGCGGACAGCACTGTCATGCTAAAACGTGGGGATACCACTCGCCGCTCGAAATACCATCTTATATGTGCTCCGCTATATATCAGATTGGGAAGTAAAGTGTCGTAATTACGACTCCAGATGCCCGTTAGGAATCGGGGATTGTTTTCCCATGTCAGGACAGCACGCTCCGATCCACGAGCCCGGAACAGGACGGACTATGTGAATTAATGATACTGGCCACCTGGAACGGGGTCGGCCTTTACCATCGCTGTCTCAAGAATGATGGAACACACATTTTTAAGCGTTCACTGTGCCTCGGGATACCGCAGAGTGTACGGACAAACACGATCACTGCCACACAGGCACAATGGCAGGACCTTCCGTTCTGGGTAAGCACGCACGCCATTGTCCTTCCTGGCCAGCGGGGAGTGCTCGAAACATTAGGACATGGCTCCAGGTGCCAAGATGTCAGGGTATTTGAAACGTGTATGATCCTGGGGAACGTTGGCTGATGCCATTATTCCCAGAGAAGTTTTGTATCTGAATCAGCCGCCCATCCGAGACCTTCGACAACCGGCCCGAAATACCATCAGCCAGCCGGGGAGGATATCGCCCTTGTGGTGTAGAATGTTTCCCCAGGTGTGACATCGTATCAACGCACTGCTTCCAGTATAGTCGTGTCCACTCGGATCATGATGGTACGACGAACTTGTCATGCCAGTTTTGAGCGTGCCAGTGCGGCCGTCGCAGCCTCGCGGGTTTCGTACCCGTGGAGCGTTCAGACGCTCGACAAAGTTCCCTGTTGCCACCGCCCAGTGACAACGCTCAAAGGCGATCATGCCATGCCTGAAAAGTTGAAATTGTGTCCAATGCAGTGGCATCATGCCGCATCAGGCTCATCGGATGAGCATATTTCAATTGAAATGTCGCGATGGCAAACGAGAGTGATACTAGCACATGCACCGTGCCAAATGGTTTATCCCTCATGCAAACATCCGGTGATGCGTTGGTAGCAGCTCGCACGTCGCGACAGCCCACTCTTGTCAGCGACCATGGCGCCCGATGCAGACAGCTCCTCGTCCGAAGCGACCCCGATGGCACATCCAAAGCCCGGGCCAAAGCGTGCCCACACCCTCTCACCCACGACACCTCTATCGCAGCAAGTCGGCGGACATGCAGGCGTACACATCACCGAAGACGGATCCCTTCTGCTCAAACCCGCCCAGCCACGGGAGATCGCCTTTTACCAGTTCGTCAGAGACCTCGCCGACCCCGCCACGGGACTACACGCGCTCAAAGATTGGATGCCTGAATTCCTTGGCTTGCTCAACCTGGAGGGAGAGCTTGCCGATCCGGCCGCAGACCTCAACCCGGGGACTATGCCTGCGATCGTGCCCGCACCCGAGTCAGACCGTACAGGAAACCCCGATAACAGTGGTGACAGCGCTCCATCAAATATGCCCCTGCAAACGCTCGTTCTCCAGAACCTGCTGTATGGCTATCGGAAGCCGTCCATTCTGGACGTCAAACTCGGCACGGTGCTCTACGACGACGACGCCTCGGAGGAAAAAAAGGCACGCATGATCAGAAAAGCGGCAGAAACCACCACGCTGACAACGGGCGTGCGGCTGACCGGCTTTCAAGTGCGTTTATGATTTGTAGATGACACGGACGCGCGGTATTCATTTCGGCTGCTAGGTGTATTCAAATCACGCGCCCGACCCGACCGTGTACGGAAAGACGTACGGGTACAGCTTGAGGCCCGAGCAATTGCAGGACGGGATCCGGAATTTCTTTCCCTGCTTGCTCGGAACTGCTCCGACTCAGGCCGATCTTGACACACCCATCTCGAACGCGGGCCTCCCTCTGGACATCCTTCTTCCCCTCCTGACATCACTTCATGGTTCACTCACTGATCTTCGTAAATCCCTCTCAGGCGCACATGTGAGAATGGTCGGCAGCAGCGTGCTGATCATCTACGAAGGAGATTGGGACAGAGCGGCCGCAGCGTCTGGACGCGGCGGAGGGCCTGGCAGTCTCGAAGACGTGGACAGCACAGACGACGAGGAAGACGAGCCCGCCGAAATCGAAGTCGAAGTCGATGAAAACGGAGAGATCGTGATCGGATCCCTGGCGCAAGATGCCTCCGAGAGCTCCTCCTTGTCTTCTTGCACGGATTCGCAGCCCCGACTATACACAATCTCCCTCATCGACTTTGCACACGCACGCGTCGTACCAGGAGAAGGACCTGACGAAGGGGTTTTAAAGGGGATAGACACGTTGATAGGTTTGGTAGATCGGAGGATGCAGGAGGTGGTGGCATCCATACAAGCAGCGCAGTGCAGTAATTGAACGAGTTCGTCGACGAACCTGTCAGTGGTGCGTTTAAAACTTTATGCACACTGCGTCGGAATGCAAGGTTCGCGGACAACTTTGGTGATGCCCTAGCCAGCGCCCCAAAAGTTGCGGACAAAACGACTAAAGATGTAATCGTCTAACCCCGGGCAGCTTGCCAAGGTTCGAATGCCATGCATTGGGAACTCCAGGACGTACGCTGCCGTGACTGAATGTCTGTGTCATGTTCTATATACATCTTTTTGATCAACTCGTCATCGTGATATCGTCCATCTCATTGTATCGGGGCAAACGCAGGCCTCAACACAATACAATCCATGCCCCCAAGAATAATAATAAAAAAGGTCAGAAAACGAAGGTGACCAAGAAAAAAAAAAAAGAAACCAAATAAAGATAGGACATCCGTCCACTCCGGACCCACTCACACCAAACGCGTCATTTCTCGCCATCCTTGCGTAACACGTGTCTAATCCCCTCCTGCGCCTTCCTGCCCGCGTCCAGGATGGCCTCGCCCCACGATTTCGCCTCCCGGACGCTGGCAGCACGCAACACGATCGTGTCCCCCCCACGTGGATACGACACCTGGAGCCGAATGAGCGGATCCTCCCAGCCCATCCTCGACTGCTTGATCTGAATCTCGTTCACCGGAATCGGCTGCGGCCACGCTCAGCTTTCACACACGCCCGATCGGCCGATCCACGGGGGACTCACCACGCGATACAGCCCCCGCTCGGCCTCGTCCACGAGCACGAGGATGTCGCTGCACAACAGCACCCTCAGCTTGCGCCCGCTCTTGGCCTTGCTCAGCACGCCCTCCCGGAGGAGCTTGCGCGGCCCGAGGTGCCGCGTCGGCGCGGTCAGATCGAGCCTCCCCTGGCCGATCCACAGCGCGCGGCTGAGCTCGCCGAGCCGTGCCCGTCCCTCACGTTCGCGGATCGTCTCGTTCACCTCCTCGAGGATCTTTTCGGCCGTTTGAAGCGCGGTGACGATGGACTGGCGTTCGGCGAGGTCGCCCCCGGACGGGGACGCCGTCGAGTCGGCGAGCGGGTCGAGGGCACCGGACGCGTCCGGGTCCGTGTAGTGCAGGATCTGGCGTATGAGCAGCGGATACCGGGTGAGACGTTGCACTGGACACGTGCACCGCGAGAGCGGGCATATCAGTCCATTGCGTTTCGCCTGACGAACAAGGACACATACTTGGCACGAGCAAGTAGCTCGACAGGTCCAGATTCCGCGCCGACGGGTCTTCCCGGAGAGCCTGCAGTGAGAATGAAGTCCATGCTTGTGGCGTCATGCGAACCAACAACGCACCTGCAACTGCGCTGCCAACGCGGGATTGCTCTCGCGCGTTTGCTGGAGTGCCTTGCCTGCGTTTGCCTGATTGACACAGTAGTTCTAACCACGGGTAAGACACGGCACGAGAATGAAGGCGAGACGGGGGCATACAAGGTACACGGCCATGTTGGGCATGTGTCGCTCCAACAGGTCGCCGATGCGGTCGATGTAGAGGCGACAGTCCCGCTGCCGCTCCTCGAGGGTCGACAGGAATGTCTGTCGGCAAGCTCACGTCAATGCATCGTCCATCCAGGAAACATATTGCCTCACCGTATTCGTCAGCAGAATATCTTCGACGTTTGAAAAGATCGTTTCGGTGGCTTTTTGGTCCAACACCTCCATTAGGCGCGAATAGAAGAGCTACTCGGAAGTTTCAGTCTCACGTACCACTCACTCGCGGGCCCCCCATAACACGCCACAAGAGGCACGCGCACAGCATCGCGAGCAAGCACCCGCAAGACGCTCACAGGAATGAACACACGCACCTCGACGATGAGCTGCACGTCTCGCACGTAATCCGCCTCGGTCGAAATCAACTCAAAGATCGCCTCCTGCCGCCGCCGCTCCCCCTTGGGAATCCCCTCGAGCGCGGACCGGTCCACCAAGCTCGCCCAGGACGACCCAAACACGGGACTGTCCTCCCGTGCGGTCGGACCGTCCCCACCACCGTCTAGGGGCATCGACACCGGCGACGGCGTCGGCGCATGCAATATCGGCCCCGAAATGACCAGCTTGCGCTCCCGCTCCGCGCCGGCGTGGTTGTCCGGCGTCCCCGCGCGGCCCGGTGCATGCCGCCCCAGGAAGCTCAGAAACTGCGACGTCCGCGACTCGGACGTCCCTCCCGCCCCCAGGCCCGCGCCGGTGCTGTCGCGCTCCCGCAGCGAGGGTGTGATGGAGAGCGCAGGCGACCGCGGCGGCGACGTCGGCGCCAACGACGACCCTTCCAACGACGACGACCTCGACATCCGGCTCGCCGTGGCCGACGGCGGGGGAACCGGTCCGTGCGCGGTAGTGGCCTGTAGCCTGAGCTTCTTGAACGTCTCGTACCGCTCGAACGCGTCGTCCGGGTGGATGATGCTCCCGTCCGACCGCGTCTTCAGGTGGCTCACGCCCAACACGCCAAACGCTTCCGACGCGTCCGCGTGCTGGCGCAGGGTCTGACAGAGTGCGGAGTCCACTGCGGCGGGCGAGGACGCTGCGCTCCCGTGTACGTCGAGGTGGAGCGTCGGGATCGGCGGGAGGTCCTTGGTCTGCAACTGCCACACGTCGTCCGAGCTCCCATAGTAATGAGGATGAGGCCGATGCCGTGGGCCTTGGGGCACCGCTGGCGCCGGACGCCGTCGCGTTCGCCCCAGCCCCGAGCCCGAGGTCGAGGATGCCGAGCGCGCCATCGCGGGCGCAAACATGCGATCTTCACGGTGGTCGTCTTCCCCTTCCGCCTCGGCGGCCACCAGCCCGCGCG
>JBBPKK010001023.1:0-12704 GCA_038089215.1 Tylopilus vinaceipallidus | reverse complement strand
CTCACCGGTCTCACCGGACCCATACCGGTCTCACCCGGACACTACGTACTTTTTCCCGGTTTCTTCGTTTAAGTGTTTGTACAGTCCTGGGAATGCCCGGACTATAAAGCGTTGTTGATTACATACTCAATACATCTTTCCGCATCTTTCCGTTTACCATCTAAACCGTCCCGTCCGTTTCCGCCGTCACAGTCGCCGTTCTTGACCATCCCGTTGGTCTATCATGCTCTTTACGACCCAGCCGGTCCTGCATTCCATCCGGGAGTGTCCGGACCCACCGTTTCTCGACCTACCACACTTGGGACAGTAAGCCCCAGCTCCTCTGACTGTATCCCTCTTCCCGCTCTCTCTGGGGACGAACCTATCGCATCCCCTTCACCCTGTCTGCAGTCCACCTGCTACAAGAGCAGCTTGGATTATTGTTCTTCAGCGCCCCATCGTGACCATTGGAAAATTGATTGCCACTAAACCAGAATCCTACGACGGTAGCAAAACCAAGTACGTGGAATGGGTGAGAAGTCTTAACTTCTACATCGATGGTTTCCTCCAGGAACTGTCCGACTATCACAAGATCCTGATAGCCCTCTCCCACATGAAAGGAAACAACGCCGCTGGATGATTCGCAACTTATTGGGCAGGACAACATGAACGTCTCTTGCAACACTCCTGGTTGTCGTTCAAAGAAACCATGGCAGACTCATTCCTGCCATCGGATTACGTTAAGGAACAAGAATGGACACTTATGGGACTCAAGCAAGGAAGCGGATCTGTTGAAGACTTCTTCATCCAACTCCGTCAACTGTTGGTGGAAGTCGGAATCGACATCAACATCGACAGCTCCAAATTCATTGTTGGAATCATACATCAAGGTATTCGGGCAAACATCATTGATCATGTGGAACAGCATCAGGACAAGATGCTCGACAGTGACTCCATTGCCAAATGGGAGGCAGCTTGCATCAGGGCGAGTCGCGTCATCATGGAACAAAGGAGGAGGCATCAACAAAACCCCTACTCCACCGGACAACGCACCGCCGCACCTACCACTAGCAAGGCACAAGCCCCTGCCACAACGAGTACCACCACGCCCAAACCTACCATACATCCCAACGCCACCGGAACCTTCGCAGGTCATGGCGCCCCCATGGATCTATCGGGAGCCAAGGTGAAAGGCCTATGCTTCAAATGTGGAGAAAAGTACCCCTGCAATAAACACCCCCCTTGACCAAGAAGAATCATCAGGACAATGAAAATAGATGGGATCGAGGTGGAGTACGAAGAAGGGGCGAACCTCGCCGAAATCATGGCCGCTGTGCGGCCCCCCAAGAAAGATATCCTCAAGAAAGAGAGCCAAGAGAACGGCTTGGGTTTTCCAAACGAACAGTGAGCAAGAGTCCCCTCACTGTTCTGTCAAAAGTTACTGCTCCACGTTCTTCCCCTATATTGCCATTGGGCTGTATTAGCAGTTTTAACAAATATACTGCATTAGAGGTAGAAGAGTGCGGTGAATCAGAGGACTCAGAAGGAACGGAAACACCATTGGTAAGGCTCCCGTTCATGAAAACAAATAAGCGGGCATGGGTATCCGAACGTGGATCTAAACACTCTGTGGGGCTGGACCTATTCGCCATCGGACAGGTAACACTGCCAAAGCAAAGCCAGAAGCTTGTTGAAACAGGAGTAGCCATGGCTATTCCGACTGGACACTATGGGTGTATCACACCCAGAAGTGGCTTGGCACTGAAACACCAGATAAGTGTCAATGCAGGAGTCATTGACACTGACTACCGAGGTGAAATCAAGGTCCTCCTCGCCAACAACAGAGACCAAGATTACACCATCGCCGAAGGGGACAAGATCGCTCAGATAATCATCGAAAAGATCGCGATGGTCCAGCTAGAAGAGGGGGTTAGCCTCCCCCAAACAAAAAGGCAAAACAAAGGGTTTGGATCTACTGACGCCAAACCAAGTGAACCTGTAGCATTGCCGGGTCGTAGCAAATGGAGCTCCCCAGAGCGAGTGCCCAAAAGATCATCAACAGTGACTGGAATGCCACCGAGGCAAATCCGGGAGAACGGAGGCTCTGCGGACCCGAGTCCACATCCGATCAATAGTTCCAGTCACTGATCCAGTAAGGCAATGCAGCAGAACACAGAAAGGCCTTAGTCTATCCCATGGATAATGAGGAGCTTGCAACACAGGGATGAAGACCGCCCCTTGAAGCACCTCCTCGAATATGTTCATGACACCCAAAAAGCGGAAGTCACCCCGCTCCTGATCCAGCAAATGAAGGCCATGACAGAGCACAATCAGGCCATTACCTGAAGCGCAACCTATTACCAGCGTATAGCGTGGCTCAGGCTACTCTCACACAGGCTTATAATGAGCTAAGAGGTATGGGGAATGCCACAAGGACTTAACTGGGGTCCTTGGGCGATATCATTCAAGCATATATACCATAGGGACATGTTTGTACATATTGACTACTGGTCCGTGTGTATCTACATAGGTATGTCATATCGTGAGAGAAGATGATATCATAATGACGTCTCGTGAGAGACTGCGCCAACATGAGGCGGTCTAGAACACCATGAGGTGCGGCGTTAGTGCCATGAGGCACAGCGATCAAAGATAAGTGCCACGAGGTGCGGAGATTAAATACACGAGGTTGATAAGGGTCTAGCCTTCACCATGTGCGTGCCTGACATCCGGACAGCTCGGATCCCTCCAGAGCCGGTCGTCACATGAACCAGTCATGTGCTAAGTCTCACGGTCACGTGCTCATAAAGCAAAATATGTCTAAGTCCGTCGTGATACTGGGCAGCTTAGGGCAAATCGTAACATTACCCCCCACCTAAGAATCAAATTCCAGATGATTCCAAATAGGATCACAGTCGGTAAATACATCGTAAGGCCAAAAAAGGCCGTGAAAACAATCTATGTCGATAAAGTTAAGCTTCCTGGGAGCGTTCGGGTTCTTCCGATGGAAATCAGCTACTACATCCTTTGCTGATCTGAGATTATCAGCGGGTTCCCACGTCCGATCTTCTTCCCCATATCCAGACCAGTGGACCAGGTACTCCAGACGTCGACCCTTCATTCGCAAGGTGATAACGTATTCTATCTCAAATTCCTCGGAACCATCTTCCGTAACCTTTACAGGTCCAGGTTTGTATGTCAGTTGGCCATCGAGGTGTTCCTTATAGGGTTTAATGCGGGAGACATTCACTACCAGGTGAATTCTCATGCCATGTGGGAGCTGTAGTTTTACGACATTCCGGTCGTTATCGGTGTCTAATAACTTATATGGGCCGAGCCATCGCTCAGTCAGCTTGCGGCTGATTCGGGTATCCCGGAGGTTAAGGTTTTCGGTGCTCAACCACACCTTATCTCCCCTTTTGTATTCCGGCACAGCAGTACGTTTCTTATCTGCCTGTGCTTTCATGGTTTTTCGTCTATTTTCCAGGTTTTCTCTGACCTGATCTAGGGTAAGCCTCATTCCGTCAAGGAACTCTTGTGCTGCTGGAGCTTTTGCCTTTGTCGGCTCTATTCCCATCCTTGGTTCGTATGATCGTGTAACTTGGAATGGGGACTTCTTCATAGAAGAAGATTGCCGGTTATTATATGTGAACTGGGCAAGGCTCAACCATTCTGCCCATTGATTTTGTTTTTCTGCGCAGTACAGCCTTAGATATTGCTGTAACTCGCGGTTTATTCGTTCCGTTTGCCCATCAGATTGTGGGTGGAATGCTGTGCTTAAATTAAGGTGGATATGAAGAGACATGGCTAAATCCGCCATGACCTGTGAGGCAAACTGGGGCCCTCGATCTGATACAATAGAAGAGGGAAGTCCATGATGCTTCCATACGTTATCTCTGTAAAGCTTTGCTGTCCCCCTGCTTGTTATAGTCTTAGTAGTGGGGATGAAGCACGCTTCTTTGGAGAATCTATCAACGACCACTAGGATTGCGTCGTATCCATCTGATACTGGTAAATCCGTTATGAAATTGGCCGAAATATCCTTCCAAGGTCCCTCAGGGGTCAGAAGGGGAATCAATTTCCCAGGCATTGCCTGATTAGTCGGCTTCATCCGGTTGCACCGTTCGCATCGGGAACAATAGTTTTTTATCTCGGGGCGTAGTCCTTTCCAAGTATAGTATTAGGAGATCAACTCCGCAGTCTTCTCTGCTCCACCATGTCCGGCTACTGTGGAGTCGTGATATAAGGTTATGATTCGCTGTCTGATATCCCCTTTGGGCATGAAGATCTTGTTATCGCGGTAAAGGAGTCCTTCCTTACTTTCTTCTTTCAGATCAGATTCTTTTATCAGCGAGGTTGCATCTTGAATGTCTTTTAATATATCCTCTTCTTCCAAGGTTAGGGTGGTGATCTCAGATCTCCTTATCTGTGAGTCAGGGATGACTGTTACCCCTTTGTTATTGTCTTCGATTCCCACAGAGTGGTCTTCCCTTCTCGAAAGGGCATCAGCTTTTCCCATACTACTTCCTGGTTTTCTCACAAGTACGTAATTGAAACGTGATAACCATTGCACCCAACGTGCTTGCCGTCGGTTAAGGTCTTGGCTGGTCATAAAATATTGAAGGTTTGCATGATCGGTCCAGATCTTGAACTCGTGTTTCGCTCCTTCTAAATAATGTCGCCATATTTCTAGGGCGTGTATGATGGCTAGCATCTCTCGATCGGCGACGGAATAGTTATGTTGCTCTTTTGTCATTTTGTGGGAACTGAAGGCTACTGGGTGCCATTTTCCCTCCTTTTCCATAGATAATACTGCTCCAGTGGCGAATAAAGATGCATCGCATTCTAAACGATATTTTGCATCATAATCCGGATATGCTAATATTGGTGCAGAAGTGAAGGCTTCCTTCATTCTGTCGAAGGACTTCTGCTGGTCGACCCCCCATTCCCATGCTTTGTCTTTTCTTGTGAGTTCGGTGAGGGGGCGAGCTATTTCAGAGAATTTGTCGATGAATCGTCGGTAGAAATTTGCCAATCCTAAGAAGCTTCTTACTCCTTTTACGTTGGTTGGAATAGGTCATTCTAATACTCCTTTCTTTTTGGAGTCCGACATTCTGATTCCTTGGCTGGTCACATCCATTCCCAGCATTTTGACTCTTTCAACCGAGAAGAAGCATTTCTCCAGTTTTATAAATAGGTCGGCTTCTTTCAGCCTTTGTAACACCTTCAGAACTGCTTGATCATGGAGCCTCTGATCGGTGCTTTTTGTGAATACTAATATATCGTCCATATATACAATCACGAAGGAGTCCATATCTGACAGGGTATCGTTCATCATGGCTTGGAAGGTAGCTGGCGAATTGTTCAATCCGAAGAACATTACAAGGGGTTCATAACTCCCATCTTCGGTTGTAAATGCCGCTTTCCATTTGTCACCTTCTTTGATGCGTACGTTATTGTATCCCCATCGGAGGTCCATTTTGGTAAATAATTTAGCCCCTTTTAACTTGTCTATTAACTGTGAGATTAATGGCAAGGAGTAGCCATTCGGGATCGTCCAGGTGTTCAAGTAATGGTAATCCTGTACCATTCTTTTCGTCCCTTCCTTTTTGGGTACGAAGAACACTGGAGATGTCTGAGGGGACTTCGACGGTCGGATGTATCCCTTGCAGAGTTGTTCCGATACGAAAGCTTTGACCTCTTCCTTTTCTTCTTGCGACATTGGATACACTTTGGCCTTTTTAGGTACGAACCCCTCTTTTAGGTCAATGGCGTGATCCCATGGTCTTCTTATCGGCATTCGTTCAGAGGCCTTCTTTGTGAAGAGATCGAGATACTTATGGTATTGTTCCGGAACGAGTTCTTCTGCCATCTTTTCTACCTTTTTAGGTGGTATAACCTCCATTTTCTTTACATGATGGTACATGTGAGGGGCGTCCTCCATTTCTTGAGCTTCTAGGCATCTCAACAGGACTGATCGATCAGATAGGAGATAACAGGTTCAGGGGCATTTAGTCAACTTTACTTCCCCAGTCGTCCAATTAACCTCTGGGTTGTGCTTCTTTAGCCATGTATATCCCAGGATCATTGGTACCTTTCCTAAATCCGTTACTTCGGCTTCTAGTTTCTCACAATGTCCCTGATAGTCGACTATTAGCTCCGTGGTGTGGGTGATGTTCCCGGCGCTGTTTTTTGTCCCATCTACGTTAAACACTGGGATTGGTTGATCTAATCTTTTCAGGGGTATCTTGTTATCATGAGCCCATTGCTTGTCGATAAAGATGCCATTGGCTCCGCTATCAAGGAGTGCCTTTGCCTCAATCATCCAGTATTTGTCTGTGGACGGTGCCACCTTTACTCCTAGTTTTATTTCGGATGCGGCCAAGGAGCGGACCACTATCCTATCAGGAATTTCCTTGTTAAATATTTTTTTTGTTTTTGTTGCCAAATTAAGCCCGGATTCCCGTCCGGCGCGCTCGGGTTCTTCCCAAGTCGTGGCTTCAGTTATATCGTCGAAATATGTTACCGATTCCGAATCGGATAGTAATACATCAAAGTAACTATTTTTGGGTTTTTCTCTTTTTATTTGTCCAAAATAGTCCTCAGCACCACGACCACCCTGACTGGTCATGTGCCTTATTCTTTTCACGCCTTGGCCTCTTTTGCCTTGGCATTTAATACGTCCATGAAGTAAGCTTTTGCCTCTTCAAAGCCCATTTCGTTTATGGACTTGGGCGTTTCTCTAGCCTTCCCCTTGCAGCTAGCTCAGACATTATGGCTTTCCCTGTCCGAGTCGCTGTCATCGCTACTCTCTTTTTGAGCAGCTCGAGCCTTGCGAGATTTGCCTCGTTTTGGGCAATCCTTTCGATGCCCTCCCCCAAGGAACTTGCATTCGCCTTTCGGGCAGCGTCAATGTCCATTGCATTAGGATCACGCCGGTTGGACGGTCCGGCGGTCGGATTGTTGCCCCATCTTTTGTTAGAGCTTTGGGCGAGCTTGAATTGTTCAAACACATTTCCAACGTTTCGTACTTGGCCGATCCAATCGGCAAGGTTGGTGGGGGCGTCGTCCCCATGGAGATTGAGGGAGATGTGTCTTACAATCTCCTCTTGGGCGTTTTTGACTAAGAGGTGGACACCCATCACCTCGTCTATTCCGGCGTACCGGTACAGAGTTTCCCATTGTGTCAGGAAGGCCTCTGTCTGCCTTGTTCCTTGTTTGAGGGTCTGCAATTCCCTCAGTGCTCTCCCTTGTCTGGTTGCAGACCTGAAGCGATGGGAGAGTTCTTTCTCCAGGTCTTTGACAGTCCACCATGCATTGTCTGTCAACTTTGTCTCGATATGGAACCTGGCCCATTTGCCAGCTCCATTCTTGTCTGGTTCCTTCCCTGAGCCGATTCAAGACAGAACGGCTAGGGTTACTTCCTTTTTTGAGGAGAAGGTCTCCTGATTCATTTGCAGGTACACCTGCATCTTGATCCACCATTCATCAAAGCGACTGTAGTCGCCGTTGAACGATCCAGGATCAGGGATCGGATCAACTTTCTTTGTGACCTTTACCTCGGCCCAAGGTCCTTGTGCCGCTTGTTCTGCCGCGGCAGCTTTTGCTTCAGCGGCTGCCGCCCTCATCTCAGTGTTGGCGAGCTGAGTTTGGAGTCCTGCCAGCAGGACTTGCATGTCATGGATCTGCTGAGCAAAATCCATTCTTTTAGGAGAAGGGGGAATAGATTTGGAGGAGTCAGAAATGATGAAATTATTTTAGTAGTACTAATTACTTCCTACTAAGTATCTTTGGCCTTGGGTCATACGGCCGGTTGCGCTTTTCTCTAAGCAACTTCCTTGTTTGCTCCCTTTGGAGTCTTCTTGGTGCGCCGTAAGGTTTGGCGTGGGGTACGTAAAAATGTTGGACTAGTTCCCCGTTGGGTCCTAAGTCAAACCTTGCCTGTTTCTTTACCACAGGGGGGGTGTATTCGTAGTGACACTCTGCAGGGAAGAATACCTGGGCGCCGGGGAGAGGAAGGGGTTCGAGAAGAGTGAGGTCTATCTCCTCTTCTTCGATTTTGACCGTTACTTGGTCATTCAGGTCGAATTCGTATTCCGGTTCGTCTACCAGTTCAACCTTTACTCGTACTTGTATTTGACCGGCTTCCCAGTCAAGAGTTTGGGCGGAGTGGGCAACTCCAAGCATCCTTTTTTATACTAAACGGGAAGGCTAGTCTCGCTCAACCGTTATTCCAATCGGGTCAATGACCTTCCTGACTTGGTTCGTATGTCAACAGCTGGTGGGCACAAGACTGCTCTTGCACCAACTGTGACTGGTACTATGTAGACTAGTAAGAATGTGCCTCACGTGGACATGCCTTTCGGCAATAGAAATGAAGGGGTTTTTGCCGCGGTGTTTAAACCTTTAAAGCCTCTCGAGGCTACGGACTACTCCGCGAATAGGTCGCTAAGAGTCTATCCTCCCGTATAGGAAGTGGCTACTTAAAAATGAAGGGGGTGCCCAAGAAAGTGAAGGTCCTGTATAAGCCTCGGGTCTGGCTATGTGCAGAAGCTTAAAGTGCTTCACGACTTATGAGAGTAGGGTGAGGATAAGAAGTTAAGTCCTATGAAGCGCAACCTATTACCAGCATATAGCGTGGCTCAGGCTACTCTCACACAGGCTTATAATGAGCTAAGAGGTATGGGGAATGCCACAAGGACTTAACTGGGGTCCTTGGGTGATATCATTCAAGCATATATACCATAGGGACATGTTTGTACATATTGACTACTGGTCCGTGCGTATCTACATAGGTATGTCATATCGTGAGAGAAGATGATATCATAATGACGTCTCATGAGAGACTGCGCCAACATGAGGCGGTCTAGAACACCATGAGGTGTGGCGTTAGTGCCATGAGGCACGGCAATCAAAGATAAGCGCCACAAGGCGCGGAGATTAAATACACGAGGTTGATAAGGGTCTAGCCTTCACCATGTGCGTGCCTGACATCCGGACAGCTCGGATCCCTCCAGAGCCGGTCGTCACGTGAACCAGTCATGTGCTAAGTCTCATGGTCACGTGCTCGTAAAGCAAAATATGTCTAAGTCCATCGTGATACTGGGCAGCTTAGGGCAAATCGTAACATTACCCTCATGGAACTCTGACAAAAGTGTCGCCACAAAAGGCATGATTGTGGAAATTCCCTGGAAATCCGCTGTGCAATCAGGGTGGCAGACTGCCAAAAATTCAATGTGACCGCTCTCGTAGACAGCAGGTGCACAGGATCATTGATCAGCAGAGCCTTCATAGAAGAGAACGGCCTCCCTATGCACGAACTCCCACGACTGATCCCCATCTATAATGCCGACGGAACGCCCAACTCGGCAGGATCAATCAAGGACTTCGTCATGGTCGAACTCATCATCGGAGGACACATCGAACAGATCTCGTTGTCTGTCACTGGACTGGCAAGCAACATCATATACCTGGGATACAATTGGCTCAAGTTACATAACCCAATTGTTGACTGGAAGGAACACTCCATGACCTTCAAGTGTCCTGAAGATCACATCCCAGATCTGATGCCAGACCCCGAGGACAATGATGATGACGAAATATATGATTCCAGAGCCTATGGTGAACGGCTCTACCAAGTAAACGTTCAGGAGTACATCCGACTCCGGAACGTGTCTACCAATATCGCTGCAGACGCCAACATCACAAAAGAAAAGAAGACCTTCGAGCAGGCTGTACCAAGGGCCTATCACGAGTTCAAGGACATTTTTAGCAAGAAGTCATTCGACGAACTTCCTCCTAGCTGCCCTTGGGACCATGCCATCGATTTGATCGATGGAGACCACACCGTGGACGGGAAAATATACAACCTGTCCCCCGTCGAACAAAAAGAGCTTGATGCCTTCTTAGAAGAGAATCTGATGTCCAAACGGATCAGACCGTCAAAGTCGCAGTTCGCATCCCCCTTCTTCTTTGTCAAAAAGAAGGATAGCAAACTCTGACCGGTCCAGGACTACCGGAAACTCAATGCCATAACGGTCAAAAACAGATACCCCCTTCCCTTAATTGGAGAGTTAATCAACAAGTTCAATGGGAGCAAGTTCTTCACCAAACTCGACATATGGTGGAGATACAACAACATCCAAATGAAGGAAGGGGACGAATGGAAGGCAGCATTTAGGACAAACCGCGGACTCTTTGAGCCCTTGGTGATGTTTTTCAGTCTCACGAACAGCCCGGCGACGTTCCAGACCATGATGGACCATATCTTCAAGGATCTAATCGATGAAGGCCACGTCCTTATCTACATGGACGACATCATCATCTTCATGGCCTCCATCGACGAACATCGAAAGATCACGAAGCAGGTTCTGGAACGCCTATGCGAACACAAGCTGTGGCTGAAGCACGAGAAGTGCAAATTCGAACAGACCGAGACGGAATACCTCAGACTTATCATATCCGGCAAAGGAGCCAGGGTGGACCCCATCAAGGCAAAGGCCATACAGGACTGGCCTGTCCCAAAAGGAAAAAAGGATGTCCGATCATTCCTCGGATTCCTCAACTTCTATAAGAGGTTTATTAAAGATTTCTCAAAAATAGCACACCCTCTAAACACGCTCACCTCCAAAATGAAGGACTTCCTTTGGGATGACGCCTGCCAAAAGGCATTCATCACCCTCCGCGACTCCATCGCGGAGGTGCCTACATTGGCAATGCCCACAGCTGACGCACCATATCAGGTAGAAACCGATGGCTCAGGAATAGGATTGGGAGCGGTCCTGTCCCAGAAACAGGACGACGTTTGGAAGCCAATCGCTTTCATCTCCAGGAGCCTCAACAAGGCCGAGCGGAACTACCATGCCGCCGACCTGGAGATGCTTGGCATCATGTGGGCTCTGAAGAGCTGGCGCCACTACCTCCTCGGCACCACCCACCCATTCAAGATTTGGACAGACCACAAAAATCTCGAATTCTTCAAGAAACCTCAGGACTTGTCACGCCGACAAGCCCGCTGGCAGCAGCAACTGCAGGAATACCACTTCTCCATCGTGCACAGACCAGGACGAACGAACCCTGCAGATCCTCTGTCCAGGAGGCCAGATTATGAAGAGGGGGTGGAGCTCGACAACAAAGCTCAAATCCTACTTCCAAGCGAAATATTCATTCAAACAGTCACCTCCATAGATGAAACCATAAAGAAACTCCAGTACAAACGAGAGCGTTATGCCAGAGAAGGCATCAAAGAAGCCAACTCGGACTGGAAACAACAAGACGGAATCATCAAATGGAGGGGACTCACGTACATCCCAGCAGATAAAGCGCTGAGGGAAAGAATCCTACAGGAGAACCACAATCACCTGGCTGCAGGGCACCCAGGGGCCAGACGAACCAAAGACCTCATCATGACGAACTATTACTGGCCAACCCTGCGACGTGACGTGGATGCCTATGTGTGGAAGTGTGATGCTTGCCAAAAGAATAAGGCTAGAACCCAACAGGGAACTACGCCGTTAAACCCGCACTCAGTACCCACCCAACCTTGGCAACACATCTCCGTGGATCTTATAGGACCCCTACTGCAATCCCAGGGACAAGACGCAATCCTTGTGGTCATAGACCGATTCAGCAAAATGATCAGACTATTCCCAACCCACACGGATATAACTGCTTGCAGGGTAGCAGAGATATTCTGGGGAAACGTCTTCAAATTGCATGGCCTACCCACCAAGGTCATCTCGGACAGGGGATCCCAATTTGTCTCCAACTTTATGAAGGACCTGTACACGCTCCTGAAGATCAAAGGAAACCCTTCGACTGCATACCACCCCCAGACCGACGGTTAGACAGAGCGCATGAACAGAGAAGTAGAGACCTACTTGTGGATCTACTGCAACAACAGACAGGACAACTGGGTTGACCTGTTGGCCATGGCGGAGTTCGCCCATAACTCCAAAACCTCCTCCACCACCCAACACTCCCCATTTGTCCTTAACTACAGTCACCAACCCCGCGCATTCGAAGGCACATGAAAGGAGGTGCACAACAACTCTGCAGATGAATTTTTGGCACAAATGAAGGACACCCGGGCAGAAGCGGAACAAGCCTTGAAGGACACCGTGACCGCAATGAAGAAATTCCACGACCGAAACGTGAAGGAGCGAATGGAATACAAACCAGGAGACCTCGTCCTCTTGGATGCCGCACACATTAGATCAAACAGACCCGCCAAAAAGCTGGACCAGAAGTTCTTCGGTCCATTCAAAGTGGTCAAGAAGATCGGCGCATCCGCATACCAGCTCAAGCTCACCGAGGGCTGGCGCAGCATCCATCCGGTCTTCAATGAATCACTCCTGTGGCTGTATCGGAATGGAGACCAACCGGTGGAAATCACCTCGCCCGCTCTTCAGGTCACTCACGCCCCCCGACCACTCACAATCCAAGATAGTCGGGAATGCCATGGGCTGGTCGAGTATCTGGTGCACGAGGAAGGAAACCCCCAAGAGGAAGACACATGGGTCAGGGATAAGGATGCCGATCAGCTCTGGGACCAAATCAAAGTGTTCCATCGAAAGCACCCGACAAGACCAATGAAGCACAACCTACTACCAGCGTATAGCGTGGCTCAGGTTACTCTCACAAAGGCTTATAATGAGTCAAGTAGAGGGGAATGCCACAAGGACTTAACTGAGGTCCTTGGGTCGTCATATTCAAGTATATATACC
>JBBPKK010001022.1:0-12722 GCA_038089215.1 Tylopilus vinaceipallidus | reverse complement strand
AACTTGGAACATTCCCAGGAACTCCTCGATGCTTATAAGTCCGACCACCCCTTGGAATTCCCCCCATCGCTTCCCACTTCCACCTAACAACATGTCGTCTTTGTCCTCCTACATCTCTTCCCCCTCTGCCTCCCCTGACGCTCACACCTCCCCCCTGCCTGACGATTCACCTATCCTCCCCATCCCCGAAGACTTCCCTATCCACCTCAACTGCCTGCCAGTCAACCGGCTTCGTATCATTCTTGCTACTGTCCTAGAAAGCCCCACACTCACCTTCGCTCTGGAGCAATCCACGGTTTTCCCTGGAACCACCCTCCTTCCCCCACTGGCCAATGTGTATCGATCCATTGCCCTCTCTCGCTTCCACCTCGCAATCTTCCCCCTTGAAGAACCACGCTCCCAAGCGTATGACTCCCTAACCCAGGGGATGGTGGAATCAAGCAACCTCATTCTGGATCTACTAGCGGCTGAAGGACTTGGTACGCTGCTGGATTTCCTCCCTCCCAACCTTCTTCGCCCCCACATCCGTCCCATCCTTGAACTCCTCTCAGGCCCCAACCTCCGTTACTACCTCCGTCCACCTAGTTACCACCGGGATCCCATCCCTCGAGGAACCTCCATCTCCTTAGCCAATCGCCTCTCCTCTCCACCCCTCCTCTCCTCTGATGTCCAAGAAGCTGAACGACAACAGTTCTTTCAGGACAGGTGATGCTCGTCCCCCTTCGCAAGCGTTAGCACTAACTGGAGGGGACTTCCTCGCACCCAAATCGTTCCTTCCTCCCCTTCTATAGACAACGAGGCTGCACCTCTCCCTGTTCGCCCACCTTCGCCTTCCCCCCTTGTTACAGGTCCCCCTGATCAGACTTGCTTTGTTTGCAGCACCTCAGACCATTGGAGGATCTATTGCCCACAGTACCACTGCCCATACTGCAACAACCTATCCCCTGGACACTCCCAAGCCTCCTGCCCCAACCGCCGATGTAACCACTGCGATTGTTTAGGCCACATCGTGGCAAACTGTCCTTTTCGGGAGTCGACCTCCCCCCTCGAGGAGGGTGCGCCTGTATCTGGAGAGGAGGATGCCTGGAATGAGAGATATGATGGTGACTCCACCTCAGATTGGTTTGAACAGGATGGCAAATGACGTGAGGAGGGAGATCAAAGGGCTGCCGGTGCAGCAGGTAATTAGAAGGATGCATTGGAAGTGGCACCTCTGCCTTAGTGAGGGGGTAATGTTACATTTTCTCCGTCTATTCTTCTTTCCTTTGCTCCCTTTATGCTTATATCTACCTCCGTCCGTCCTAGGGCTCATTCTCGTCCTCCTCAAAGCCCTATGGTATACACTTATCCATATTCTCTGTCTTGTGCTCTCGCTTTTCCTTCTCATCACATGGCATCTCTGCTGTGCAGTTTCCTAGTTACCATTTTGTTCTATCAGAACATTCTGATGCTGCGGACACTGCCCCAACAGTTCTTATTGTTTATGATGATTCTCCGCAGCCTCTTCTTTTGTTACCTTGTCTCACACCAGCCCTAAACTACACAGGATATATTTAAGGACTGAGGATTAGCCTGGGGAATCCCCAGCTAAATCTGCGCAATTATACGTAGTGTTCTAGCATTCTTTGAGTGATTGGCCTGCAATCTCTCTTAGTATCCCTCTCGAGGCAAATGATGTTAGCTCTGCGTTAGTGAGCAACTTGTGAACGTGTAGACTTCGTGTTGCTTCGCCTTACAGCTTGCACTATGTCATACCTAGCGTAACAGAGTTGAGGGGGTCAGACAGGACTTGGCTTCACCGTATGTGGTGCGCCCTTGCTTTGACTCAGTCCTGGATTTGCAGAGAGGTCAGAGGTTGGAGTTGGTAGTTGTGCAACGACAATCAAAGGTAAGGTGGGAGAACATCTAGTTCTGTTGATATTCAAACTGAAGAAATACATGGCATATTCTATGGAGTTAATATATGGAGGGAAATCGTATTACTAAGTCTGGATGTCAGATGACAGAATATACTGGAGGGTCAGAGGTAAACATGTGCTGGGCATTGCCTTGGAGCTGTGCTCCTAGGCAAGCACTGGTCTTGGAGGTATCTAAGCAAAGAATGGAACATAAGAGATAAGTAATGAAATGAGGATGTAAAAGAGAAGGTCATAGGGTGTTACTAAACTACAAGTCCGAGTGTCGTAAGTACAGAGATATTAGAGATCAAACTGGGGTTGGTACCGAAAATATTACCAGATATGTCAGAGTTGGACTTGATGGATTTCGGGATATGACAGATACTGAAGATGAAATTCTTCAACTAGTTCAGACATGTGACCAAGTTCTGTGGCCAGCAACCAACTAGTCTCTTCATTGGTACCTTCATATCCAGACCACCAGACTAAGTAGAGCAGTTTGCAATTTCTTCTTCATCTGTCTATCTTTGAGTCTAAAATTTTGGAGATCTCATACTCCGGTTTGCCATCAACTTCAACTGGAGGCAGAGGTGGTTGTGTGTGATTGGGAATAGTGTTGGTGATGGCAGGTTCTAATTGGGAGACACGAAAAACTGGATGTACAGACTTCATGTTCTCCAGGAGTCAGAGCATGAAAAAGAGGGAACCGGCTTGCACAATGATTTCATATGGTCCTAAGTTCTTCTCAGATAGCTTTTTTGATGGTCATGTAGACTGGAAATACTTGGCTTTTACAAAAATGTGGTCACTGACCTTAAAGTCCAGTGCTGGAGTTCGTTTGGCATCTGTGGAACCTTGGTAGTGCTGCTGAGCTGCAGCTATCTCTTCTTGGAGGAGGGTGTGAAGGGAGTCAAGGTCTATGGAGTACTCTCAGGCTCAAGCAGAGGTGAGGTTGCACTCAGGGTGGACAGAAATATTGGGGTGATAGCCTTTGTTAGCAAAGAACAGTGAGACACCAGTAGTAGCATTTGAAGCATTGTTGTATGTGAACTCCATGAGGGGCAGGAGTTTAGACCAGTTGTCTTGCTGGTAATTGCAGTAGATCTGGAGATACTATTCCAATGTCTGGTTCATACGCTCAGTCTGTCCATCATCTTCTGGATGATAACTGGAGGTGAAATGTAACTGAATGTCGAGAGCCTTACCAAGAAAGTGGAAGAAGTGTGATATGAATTCTGATCCTCAATCAGATATAATGTGGAAGGGGACTCCATGCTTGGAGAAAACATGGAGTAGGAAGAGTTTGGCCAACTTTGGGGACATCACCTTGTTGTCTGTAGGAATAAATATACATTGTTTTGATAGTTGATCCATGACAACTAAGATGGCCATATGTCCAGAGGAGGTTGGGAGTTGTTCTATGAAGTCCATGGAGATGGAATTCCATGGCTTCTTGGAAATGGGGAGTTGTTTCAGAAGCTTGTAGGGCTTATGGCAGGGGACATTGGCTCAGGCACAGGCTGTACAAGAGGAGACGTACTTTTTGACAAATGTCTGGATGCCTGGCCAGGTGTATTCTTGGTGGATGAGTTCTAGTGTGCAATTTTGGCCAAAATGACCAGACAGAGGGTGGTCATGCTTGTACCAGAGGACTTGGAGGTGGAGATTGTTAGCATTGGGGATGTAAATATGATTGTCTAGGCATAGGAAACCTTCTGAGTCAATGGTCCAGTGGGTGTCAGGAGGTGTCAGAGTTAGACAAATGGATGGATGCAATGGAGTCAGAGGAGAGAGCAGATAGGATGTCATTATGCAAGGACTCAATGTTGAACAGCATGCTGGCCTGGAGAACTGGAGCTGCTAGACATGTTGCCCTGAGGGATGACACAATTGCTCTTGAATAAAAACAGAGCAGAACTTGTGGGGGTTAACTTCAGCATAGTTCCTATCCCCCTCTTTGGAATAGATGTCCCAGCATTTAGTGAGGAAATCAGGCTTTGCACCCAAACATCCAGGACAGAACCAGATGACCATGTAGAACTGTGAGAGGAACTCTGACCACCAGGCTTGATGCCAAGTGAGGAGCTTACTGGTAGCAAAATATTCCAAGTTCTTGTGGTTGGTTACAATGTTGACCAGAGTACCATAGCCCTTGAGGTAGTGCCACCAAGTCTGGAAGGACTTGTGGATGGCAAGCAACTCCTTGTCATGGGTGTTGTAGTTGAGCTTGGAAGCAGAAAGGATGTGGGAGTAAAAGGCGACAGGATGGACTTCATTGTCTGGACATTGGAGAGAGAAAATGCCAGTGATGGCATAATTGGAGGCATCTGTCTCAACAATTAGGGGAGTGTTGGGGATCCAATGGGTGAGGATAGAAGCAGAGGTGAAAGTGTCCTTGAGGCACTGGGATGCAGAGCAACATGTGTTATTGAAATTCCGCAGTGAGCCCTTGCAAGTGAGGCAAGTAAGCAGAATGACCAGGCTGGAGTAGTCAGCGATGAATCACCAGTAGAAGTTAGCAAAACCAAGAAATGATTGGATGTCTTGGACCTTCTGGGGTTCAGGCCAACCAACAATGGCCCTTACCTTCTCAGGAGACATAAAGAGTCCAGAGGAAAAGAGTTGATATCTGAGATACTCAGTGGAGTCAGTGTGGAACTGACACTTTTCTGGCTTGGCATACAGGCTGTGTTTTCAAAGACATCAGTGGACTTTCCGGACGTGCTCTTTGTGTTTTTTGCAGTCCTCAGAGAAAATGAAAATGTTATCAATGTATACAATGACTAAGCCTGAATGGCATGATGAACCATTTGTATGATCCATAGCATGTCTGGAATGATGTTTTCCATTCATCACCCTTGGCAATAGAATGAAAGGTGGTTTCCTGGTCAGCATCCCATTTCCAGGTGGAGGAGGATTTGATGAGGTCAATAAGGGGGCGAGCGATGGTGGAAAAGTTGGGTATGAAGCATCGGTAGAAGTTGCAGAAACCCAGAAATGATCACACTCCTTTGACATTGAAGGGGGGCGTCCAAGAGGAGATGGCGTTGAGTTTAACAGGATCAAGGTGGACAGAGTTGTGGCAAACTACCATCCCCAGGTATTCCATGTGGTCCTGGTCAAAGGAGCATTTGGACAACTTAAGGTATATCTTTTCTTCCCTAAGGCATTGCAGAACTCGTCAAGTTCGTTCCTGATGGAGGAGAATGTCATCGGTTCTAAATCCTAAGTCATCCATGTAAATCTTTAACCATCCCTCTGCGATCATATCCTGAAAGATGTGCTTTATGAGGGCTTGGAAGTGAGATGGGGTGTTGACAAAACCGAAGAACATAACCAGTGACTCCCAAAGTCCTTCTGAGTTTACCCAAGCCATTTTCCAAATGTCCTCTTCATGAATACGGACATTGTTATAGCCCCATCGGATGTCGAATTTGGTGAAGTATTTGGCATTTTTGAAACCATTGATTAGGTCAAAGATAAGAGGGAGGGGGTAGGCATTCTGGACAGTATGGGAATTGAGGTAGCGATAATCTTGGCAGGGGCGGAGTTTTCCATCTTTCTTTGCTACAAAGAAAAAGGGGGAGGCTTGGGGGGAGGTTGACTGTCAAATCTTTCCAGCTTTGACATTTTCTAGAGTGAATTCTTCGCAAGCCCTTCATTCTTCTGAGTTGAGGGGATAGATCTTGGCAATTTTCAGGGTGAAACCGTCATTCAGTTTGATGTGGAAATCCCATTCTCCACAAGAAGGGAGTAGTTCACCAGGGGATGGCTCGGTAAAAACATCAGCAAATTCCTTGTATGCATTAGGGAGGGACACTTCTTCTTTTTCGGCTGTTATGGCAAGGGAGGTGGAGAGGGTCGTTTTGTTTAGGTATTGGTCAAGGTGGGAGTGGGGTGGGGGTGGTGCAGGTTCATCTGGAACGAGGCATTGTCCTGTCTTCCAGTTAATTGTTGGATTGATTCATTTCAACCAGGGCAGCCCCAGGATTGCTTTCTCTTTTCCTAGGTTGGTTATAAAAAAGGTCTGGATGTGGGGGGTAGATTCAAGTAGGGATATTTTTAGAGTGGTCACAAAGCGTATGGTTCCATCGGAGTTTTTGGTTCCATCGACATTGTGAGCAATGATTGGTTGGGGGAGGTGAGAGAGAGGGAGGCGGTTTCGGTGAACTTGCTCCCAGAATATGAAGCATCCTGTGGCTCCACTATTGATGAGGGCAAGGAGATCGACTTTAGCTTTGCTCCCACATTGCAAACGAATAGGTAGACGCATGGATGATTTGTTTGTATAAGTAGTGTACATGGGAGCAACATACTGGGAAGAAAACATCGATTTCTTTTCTTCCTGAGCTAAAAACCCAAAGTAGAAGTGGTGGCAGGGGTTTCCTCTTCCTCTTTGTAATCGTCATCGTGGCAGATGCGGAGGTTTCTCAAAATGAGGTCGTGAGATACTCCCTTTGCTCTAAGGGAGTTGACATAGGCAAAAATGGAATTGTCAGGATTTCTAACCAGGTTGGTGGGCAAGGCGGGGGTAGTTTCTGTGGCTCTGACCTGTGCAGGACGGTTGGGGTTTCTGGGGGGTCTGGGAGGTGCTGCTCCAGCATGATGGTTGGAAGATCTATAGCCCTTTTGCTTACACTGGAAGCAACGTTCCTCTCGGATCAAACGGGCTTTATCGGTGGGGGTTAATTGGACATATGTAGTCGATGTCCATGGCCATGGAATCTCTTTCTCTCTGAGGGTGAGATGTGGAAGTAGGGGTGGAGCAGTGGAGTCCCTGGGCAGTTGCTAGCTGGGAATGGAACTGTTTGGCCTTTTCAACCTGTTCTTTTAGGGTGTTGGGGACTTTCTCCATTCCATAAATAAGGAGGTTAATGCGGCGGTTGATTCCTTTCGAAAAGAGGCGACAGAGTTCTGTTTCATCGGAGATTTTGGCTTTGGAAGCCAAGTTGACAAAGTCGGTGATGTACTGTTGGAAGCCGTCATCGCTTCCGATCCTCTTTAGATCCTTTTGTTCAAGTCGTTCCAGCTGTTCCCTGGCAGTTGTGATGATGTCGAAAGGGAAGAATGTGGAGGTGAAGTCGTCGACAAGTTTATCAAAGGTCTTTTCAGCAGGGGGAATGGTTAGGTCGGACATCTTGTCCAACCATGACTCAGAAAACTGAATTCCTCAGCCTTTGCTCATGCGGTTCAAGGTAGTTAGGACCTTGGTACTGTCATCAGGGTAGAAGGCAGCGTTAATGGAAAAGTAGGCCTTCATAGCCTTGATCCAGCAAGTGGCTTCCTCAGGGGATCCTGAAAAGTCATCGGGAAGACCAGCTTTGAGTTCTGAGGGCATATCGGCAGGCTGGGGGGTGTCGATGCGAATGGGAGGTGGTGAAGGGGAGGGACTGGCTGGGCTACTTTCTTCACTAGACTGGGATGGTGGTGGGGGCTGGCTGGTAAGCTGAAGCACACAGGCAAGTCGTTCTGTATTCAAAAATGATTCCGCTGGGGCTGGTACCACACACAGTTGTTATATTGGTTCATAAGTAACTCCCCTTTCGACAGGTGGGAGGTTTGGGCAATATCTGGGGTCTGCAGGGGGAGCAGCTGTCCTGGAAGATCCTGCTATGCATTGAGGAGGCTGTCGTTCAGGTGACGGAGAGTCTCGACTTCTCTGGGAAGTAATGGTGGGACGGGGGTAGTCGCTTTCTGGATAGGAAGGCGATGGGGAGAGCTAAATCTTTTGTTATGCTAGGTACGACGTAGTGCAAGCTATGAGGCAAAGCAATACAATGTCTACACGTTCACAAGTTGCTTACTGACGCAGAGCTACTGTCGTTTGCCTTGAGAGGGATACTAAGAGGGATTGTGGGCCAATCACTCAAAGAATGCTGAAACACTATGTATGATTGCACAGATTTAGCTGGGGATTCCCCAAGCTACCTGTTAGTCCTTATATACATCCTGTGTACTTTAGGGCTAGTGTGGAATCCAGGATAAACAAGGAAAGTGCTGTGGAGAAGCATCGGAAAGAATAATAATCGTCGGGGTGGTGTCCGCAGCATCAGAAGGTTCTAGAAAGAAGGAACAGTAACTAGAGGATGACACCACTTAGCTGCCAGGCGATGAGAAGGAAGAATGAGAGCGAAATGTATAAAACTCGGATAAGAGTGAACCAAAGAGCTTTGAGGATAGAGAGGATGAGCCCTAGGATGGATAAGTGTACATAATAAGCGTAGGGGGAACCAAGGGAGGAACCATAGACACAGAAAATGTAACACTCAGTGTGATAAGACAATTTCTATTTTCATATCCACATTATTCCGATTCGCATCTTCCTGACATACAGCCACTTCGAATAGTATATAAGAGTCTTCTCATACTATGTATTCCCCACTTTCAGATAGTTATTCATCGCTTTCTTAACTCGAGGGCTAAACCTAGCGCGAGTCTTTAAGTGAGTCCTAACACAGTGTTGCTGGCATGGGCTGCTTGGATGTCCAAAACAAGATACTGCTCGAGACCCAATCAATCAACAGATTGTAGCAGGTGAGCCAGTTGTGTCCTAGAACAATGGAACAGGATCCATTCAGCAGAGTGACATAAAATGTTGTCAGAGTGATGTTACTGGTAGGAAAGCAGATAGAGAGGTCAAGTGCTTGAGTAATTGTAGCATTCGAGGTTCCATCAAACAATCAGAGTGAAAGTGGAGGGACAGAGTAGGGTGAAAGTTCATGTTTATTCATGAATGATGTATCTATGAAACAATCAGAGGAGCCAGAGTCAATCAACTCAGAAAAAAAATAGATGTCATACGATACAAAAGTGACTGATGGCATAAATGATTTTGGATCTAAGAGAGCAGATATGTTGAGTCGGAGCTCCTTGAATGCACAGGAAAGGTCAATGCAATCTCCATTCCATGTGGAGTCACAGAGATCACTGGTTATTTTTTTGCCTCAGAGGAGGCAGAGATTACTGTCAAACTGGTGTTTGTGCTCAGCTGCAGTGAGCTTTCCATCTTGCCTAACTTGGATGATAAGTTGGGCTTGCAGGTGGATGCTTTGGAGTTGTTGGAAGTGCTGGCACACTTTCCCTTAAATTCTTTAGACAAGCTGGATGTGCCAGTGAAGGAGGATGACAAGATGAAGGACTTGTCAGATGCCTTGGAAGAGCTGGATGAAGGCTTCGCCTGATGGCTAACCTCTGATTTGCACTCCCAGTAGTGAGCATCAATGGTGTGGGCAAGCTGGCAGAGTTTGGAGAGGGTGGGGGGTTTGCCAACACATGAGATCTCATTTTTAATGCAGTCCGGAGGACCATTGTAGAAATGGTGCTGGAGGGCACCTTCTCCATAGCTCTGGACTTAGGACACAATCCTATTGAATTTGACAATGTACTTGTTAATGCATTGCCTGTCCTTCATCAAATGGTCTAGCTGATGCTCCATATCTCTGACAGGGTCATGCAGTCCAAAATTGGTCTGAAGTTCCAGGACAAACTCCTTGAAGTTGTCCATCCAGAGTGGATGGAGTGCCGAATCTTCCATTTGCAGGAGGTCCAGCTCAAACCATTCAAGTGCCATGTCCTTGAGGTAGGACTGGGCGAACATGACCTTGGTGCAGTCAGAGGCAAAAGCCTTGGGATGGTCTTGGAAATTCAACTTGCATTGAACCAAGAAAACTCGGAGTTTGTGGGGGTCTGTCCCATCAAACTGATCCAGACCTTGGTTTGCTATGAGGACTCAGAGGATTTCTTCTTAGATAAGCAGGCAAGACTGCAGATAGTGCTGGTAAGGTTTGCAAGCATGTCTTGTGGGATGTGTTCCTTGTCATCAGAAGAGTCAGGGTCAAGATCATTCCCCTGGAAGTCGGAGTTGGCATTGGAGGGGTCATTTCTGGGTTTGTCTGGATTCTTGGGGTTGCCTTTGTTACTAGGGGTATGGAATGATGTGTTGGCTGGAGCATCATTGGCAAGCTCTTTGATGCATGCTCCCGGAGTAGGGGAGTGTGGAGGTGAGCAGGCCTAAGATGCAAGGTCAGGGCCTCAGCAACTGCTGCCAAAGGCATGTAGGGGGTTAAATCTGGAGGAGACAGGAGAGTTTGCAATTGCTCACGAGTGGGATCTAGTGACTCAAGTGGCCAGATAGAGAGTTGAAACAAGAGTGAGTTTGAATATACTATTAAACTCAGGCAATGGACTCAGGGTAATTCCAAAGGTCTGGAGTTGATGGGGTCAGATAGGACTTGGCTTCACCTTATGTGGTGTGCCCTTGCTTTGACTCAGTCCTGGATTTGCTGAGAGGTTGGAGGTTGGAGTTGGTAGTTGTGCAACAACAACCAGAGGCAAGAGGGGAGAACATCTAGTTCTGTTGATATTCAAACTGAAGAAATACATGGCATATGCTACAGAGTTTATATACAGAGGGAAATCATATTACTAAGTATGGATGTCAGATGACAGAACATATCAGAGGGTTGGAGGTAAACATGTGCCAGGAATCACCTTGGAGCTGTGCTCCTAGCTAGGTGAGCACTGGTCTCAAAGGTATCTAAGCAAAGAATGGAACATAAGAGATGAGTAATGAAATGAGAACATAAGAGAGAAGGTCATAGAGTATTACTGAACTATGAGTCCGAGTGTTGTAAGTACAGAGATAATAGAGATCAAACCAGGGTTGGTATCAGAGTTGGTACTGGATATATCAGAGTTAGACTTGATGGATTTCAGAATATGACACCATCCCTGATGAGTTCCCAATCCACCTTAACTGTTTATCAGTTGATTGTTTTCACATCATTCTTGCCACCATTTTAGAAAGCTCTACCCTTATGTTCACATTAGAACAATCTACAATCTTTTCTGGTACTACTATTCTTCCCCTTCATATTCACCCAATCCTCAACCTACTTTCCTATCCAAACCTTTGTTATCACTTCCATCCTCCTCACCACCATAGGAACCCCATCCCTCAAGGAACCTCCATTCCCCTAGCTGATTAACTCTCCTCTCCCCCTCTTCTCCCATCTGATGTTCAGGAAGCTGAAAGCAGCAGTTCTTTCAGGACAGGTGGTGCTCATCTCTCTTTGCCAGGTATGCACCAACTGGAGGGGACAACCACATATTCAAACCATCCTATCCTCCTCCTATATCAACAATAAGGCTGCATCTCTCTCCCTGCTCACCCACCTTCATCTCCCCCCCTACTTTGGGTCACTCTAATAGGTCATGTTTTGTTTGCAGAACCCAGGATCACTGGAGGATCTATTACCCCTAATATTGCTGCCCATATTGCTACATCCTCTCTCTTGGTCACTGCCAGGCCTCCTGCCCCAGCCACCATTGTAACCACTGTGAACACTTAGGACATGTTGTTAATAACTGTCCCTTTTACAACACAACCTCCCCCCTTGAACAAGGTGTGCCAGTCTCCAGAGAAAAAGAGGCTTGGCATAAGAAGTACATATGATGGAGACTCCACCTCTGATTGGTTCAAGCAGGATGGAGAATGACAAGAGGAAGGTAACTGAAGGGCTGCAGGTTTGGCTGGAAATTAGAAGAAAGCATCAGAAATGGTACCTCCACATTAGTGAGGGGATAATATTATATTTTCTTCATTTGTTCCTCTTTCCTTTCTTTCCTCTCCAACTATTGTATATGTACATCTGGCTCTTTTCAGGCTCATCCTCTCTGCCATGAAGGTCCTATAAACCACTCTTATTGATATTGTAAGTCTATTTCTTTTCCTCTTCATCTTTATTGCTTGGCACCTTAACTATGCCCTTCCTTAACTACTGCCTCCATTTCTTATGAAACCTTCTGATGCTGCAGACACTGCCCTGATGGTCTTTTCGTTTATGATGCTTCTCTGCAGCATCCCTCCTTTATCCCTCTGTGACTTGCCCTGAACAAACTCCTGTGTATACAAACCATCAGATTAGCTAGTAGAAGTCTTTAGCTAAATCTGTACAATAGCATGTAGTGTCTGGCGTTTTTTTGTGTGATTGGCCTGCAATCCCACTTAGTATTCCTTTTGAGGCAAACATTGATAGCTCTACATTAGTGAGCAACTTGTGAATATGAAGGCTTGGTATGGCTTTGCCTTACAGCTTGCACTACATTGTATCTTGTGTAACAATCTGGTGTGCAAAGTACACCACAATCACATGTGAGAATTTTGCTTAGCTTCAGTGATACCAAATATAGTAGTCACTCTCTATGTTATGTGATTTAAATCAAAGCCACATGAGATATACTCCAATTAATCAAGGGTACTCATTGCAACAGTTTTGTTGCTGATATGGAAATATATGAAATTGACATATTTTAAAAAGTTTTTACATAATATATTGGTCATATAACGTACATAAATACTCTAATGATACAAATGAATTAAAATATCACTTCTCTTTTCACTACCACCATCATGAAATCCCTTAGAATCTACTGAGCAAATCATCCACATCACTTCCCTTTTGGAATTGAGTCAATCTACTTGCCAGATTTCAAATGCTACTGGCTTTAATCAGTCTACTATTAGTAGAATATGCTCCAAATACCTTCCCAACCTTCCTAAAGCTACTGGTGGATGTCCATCTCTTATTACACCCACTGATATGCAACATGCTATTTGTCTGATTGGAACTGGGAAGGCTGAAAATGCTGTCCAAGTCAGCCATATACTCTCTAACATCAAGAACCATTTCATATCCTCCCAGACCATGCACTGTCATCTCAAACAAGCAGGAATGAAGGCTGTAGTCAAGCAAAAACAGCCTCTTCTTTCCAAACATCATAGGCAGGCAAGATTAGATTTTGCTGAAAGCCATCAGCATTGGA
>JBBPKK010001021.1:0-12731 GCA_038089215.1 Tylopilus vinaceipallidus | reverse complement strand
TGGAGCAATGTCCAAAGACTGCTTGTTCATTCGACTCCCACCATCTACCCTGCGCCATGTCCTGACACAGCATTGCAACAACAACAACAACACACCCACAGAAATGCCACAGCACCCCGAGGACGATGCTGACGATGGTTTCAGCGTAGGAAAGGTGGCCTTACCACCACCACTGCCACCACCACGAGCGACACACCACCACTACCACTACCACAGGACCATGACAACAATGTTCAGCACGAGAAAGGCAGATGCAGGACCACCTCCACCACAACAGGACGATGACAATAACACGTCCATGGCCAATGCCATGACACACCGACGATGAAGACGGTGTCAGCGCAGGAAGAACGGGCACGAATGACCACGACCACCCTACAGTATGACAATGACAATGATATGCCAGTGGCCAATGCCACGGCACGACGACAACGGTGTCAGCGTGGGGAGGACAGGTGTGGAACCACCTCCACCCCACAGGGCGATGACAACGAGGATACGCTCGTGGCCAGTGCTGCGGTGCAACGACAACGACAACGATGGTGTCAGCGCGAGGAGAATGGGCACGAAACAACCACGACCACCCCACAGTATGACGATGACGACGATATGCCCATGGCCAATGCTGTGGCACAATGATGGCGACAACGGTGCCAGAGCAGGGAGGACGGGCGCTGAACGTCCACTCCACACAATGATGATGACGGTGTTGGCACGGACAAGCATTGAAGCACCACCACCCCACAATACGATGATGGTACCAGCATGGAACAACTACAACCGCCCCACAGTATGATGACAACAACAACACATCCAAAGCCAATGCCACAGTGCCACAGCGACGATGACGATCAGTGCTGGGTGGATGGGCACAGAGCCATCACCACTCTACAGTATGACGACAACGACAGTGCCGGCATGGGGAGGACAAGCACAGAGCGACCACAACCACCCCACAGTACGGTGGCGATGGTATCAGCGTGGGGAGGTCAGGCGCAGAACCACCACCCCACGGTACAATGCCGACAACGACACCGATGATGGTATCAGTGCGGGGAGGACGACCACAATGCCCCACAATGTGACGATGACGATGACGACAACTATGACGATATCAATGCAGGGAGGATGGGCATGGAATGACCATGGTTACCCCACAGTATCATGACGACAGCATCAGTGCGGGGAGGATGGGCGCGGAACCACCACCACCCCACAGTGTCACGGTGTGGTGTCGGTGCAGGGAGGACGCGACAGTAGTACATAGACATGTAGTACATAGCATCAAATTATAATATATTTTTTACTTTACAACATGACCATGATACAGAATGACCTGTCACTGTATTGGGATTTACTGATGATGAATGGTGTGAAAAACATAGTGGTCTGTGGGGTCTGTACAGACCCTACAGACAATCTGAATCTGTATGATCTGTGAGTGCTCTGTACAGAATCTCACAGATCACTTGGGCACTGTAGTTGACTGTACATATAGGGACCTTTCTGTAGTACTTGTGACTACTGTAGAACACTGCACAGTACTGCACAGAAGTGGTATGATTTGCTGATGTATGCCCCGCATGCTAATCGACATCACTACCGGCCGTCTCTGCGACAAGATACAGCAAGCAGCTGCCTTCAAGGATCTCCCGATCTACGGCGAGCTGCGATCCTCGATGATCACTCGCGATCAGCTCGACTACCCTCGCATTCAAAGGGAAGTGTCAATGTTTTATTGATACGTGATGCTGTCGCACAAGCGGCAGCCGAATGAACCCACGTTCCAGATGGTCGAGAATACCCAGTTCATGGACTACCTGCATCCCCCACAACTACCAAACTACTTGTGTTTTGTGACTTCGTGCGCGTGCTCTCCTTCCGGTGGGCGTGGAGCGATACGTGTTGCGTCAACCAGGCCGATAAGGGAGTTCAACAAGAATCGATCGTCGCCATGTTCAGGTGGTACCGCGGCTCGTCCCTCACGATTGTCCACCTTCTTGGTGTCCTTTCAGAGCCGCAGGAATTTGGTTGTCTCTGGAAGAGCGTTTGGAACACGCGCGGGTGGATGTACCAGGAGTACGTTGCCTCTGAGGCTGTCCAATTTTATACTGAGAATTGGAAGCCCTACCTTGGCTTGGACATGTTCAATCATAAGGAGTCACCCCTTATCCTTGCGGAAATGGAACGGGTCATGAACGTTGCCTCGCAAGAGCTGGCCGCCCTTCAACCGAGCTTAGATAGGGTGCGCGAGAAGCTATATTTGGCTTCGAGGCGCCAAACGACACGCCAAGAGGATATGGCATACTCGTTATTTGGCATCTTTGACGTCGCACTCCCGGTCATCTATGGCGAGGGCAAGCAGGCCGTCCGTCGCCTCCTGGAGCACATCCTGACACGTTCGGACAATGTCACATTACTCTCTTGGATCGGGAACTCGGGCAGTAGTTATTGCAGCTACCTCCCTGCCGACCTCAGTGTCTACGATCAAATTGACCCGGTGCATGTCCCATCACCAATGGAGGCAGGCGAGATGGATCGCGAGGTCGCGGCGTTGCGCGCATCGCTGCCCAACCTCTCGCAGACGCTCGTGCTGTACGAACAGCTGCACCACCTCCCGCCACTGTCGGTCGTCGCAGGCCGCCTGCGTCTGGCGGGCATCGTCTTTCCGCTCTCGGACGTCGTCCGCCTCTCGGAGCCTACGTCGGGTGGCGACCTGGGTGCGTATGGTGCAACATCCCCGATGCTGGGCGACGTCCGGATAGAGACGGCGGACGGCCTGGTAGGGATGGCGTCTGGCCTGGTCCTTCTCCACCCCTGGGTCGGGCCGCTGCTCGATTGCGATTTCGCGCAGGGGACGCCGCGGTGTGATCGGGCGACGCGGGCGGTGAGGTTGATGGTGCGGCTAGGGCGGCCGTTTGGGGCGCTCGTGCTCGCGTCGCTGGGGCGGGTGCAGTATCGGCGGGTGGCGACGGAGCGGGTGGTCGAGGTCAGGGTAAGAGAGGGGGTGGGAGCGGAGGAGTGGATGGAGGGGGTGAGGACGGTGGACGTGCAGTAGCCGTTTGATTGCTGGAGGACGGCGCATTTCAGTTGTCGACATGGGCTCGTTGCTGAAGATGCGGATCCTGGCCCCCGTTATGAAACTAGAAGGGCATTCTATCGCCCAGGCTTGGTGTTACTTGATCGATGGCGTGGTCCGGCTCAGCGCTAGACTGGGAACCCGAGGCTTCTGTAACACTGGGTGTTTCGGACGGGGGGAAGGTGAGAGAAAGATTCATCGAGGGCTTGCTCATATGTACTTGAGCGTACGAACCGAGGATGGACTCATTCTTGATATTGTTTTCGAATAAAACGACCTTTCCTGTCCAGAATGTGGAGGAAACCATGGTACAGTATCTTGAAGGTACATCCGTTAGTTCAGATTACGCAAGCCCACGGCCGCCGAGAAATGATGGAAAAGAGGTATCTATAGTGGCGGATGTGAACCGTATGTTGGAAGTGGGTCATCGTGTTTCGGATGGTGCTTCGTGATGTTTCATGCGGAGGCTGACGTGTTGGATGTGTTAAAGCAATAGTAGTATGTCATTATGAGGTTTGAGCGGCGACCGCCGAAGCAATAACAGTGACCGTGCCTCCCGGTCGCTGGTTGGCACCTCGGAAGGGGAACCGACCACCGTAGCCGCCCGGGAGCTAATTCGACCAACCAGGCAATTCAACTGACACTCGAAGCACCGGTATGGCGGTCCGCACTCAAGGATGAGCCCAAACCCCTACTGCAAGGAAAAAAGTTGTATCTCACTTACCCTTATCTCCATTTTTGGACGTGGTTTGACCTCACCCCTGCATACGGACGCGTCTGGACGATGCATTTATGTACATACGACATCGAATATGGGTAACATCACACGTATGTCACCTGGATTAGTGAGTCGTGTCCAAAGGGTTCTCTGACGTTCCCTGGATTATTAACGTGTCCGATCCCTATCCAGATCTGTGGAGAGCTGGCTCTCGTGCGATCTACGTCCTGTTATCAGCCCGGCAGGCCACCCCCTTCACAATGCAAAATGTGAAAAAGAAATACTGATGTGAGCTGTGTAAATAATCTACTGGTGCTACGCCGGGCAAGGTGAGTTCTAAGGGCGAGGGACAGTGACGAGCAACGAGGAAGCGACAAGGGAGGGCAATGATGAAGGGCGACGAGGGACGACAAGGACCGAGGTGCGAGACGCAAGGTGACAAAATGACGTTACATATCTGTTTCACCCATCATGTTTCTTCTGCCTGCTCTGACCAATGATCATAGGACTGTGGTTAAATGCCCTTCTGCCTCAATAGGCTACATCGGAAGCAGACGTCGATTTTGAAATCGACTCGCGGAATAGCGGAGCGTCACGCGGCGCATGCTGTTTCAGAGTCACCTCACACGTCAAATCTACAGCCAAGATTTGATCCGAAATTCATAGATCTCAATGCGGAAAGATAGGAACTGGGGCCGAGGCCCACTACAAGACATATGTTACCGGTCAGAGGGCGCAAGGAAGCACCATCAATTGAGTCCCGCCCTGGTGAACGGGGGAAAACACTAATGGTAATCTAGTACCTTTCGGAGACATCTCATCAAACGTGCGGTGGGGGACCTCAGTGACACTGGCATCCCTGGTAGTTTCCACCCGTACAGTAGTGTGCATGTCTCCAGCAGAAGAACCAGAGAAGGTAGTATCTGATGCACTTTGTGTTCGCATTGCAGTCTTTGGCGTTGCAGTCGTCAAAGTGAGCACACCTGAGGCATGGACATCCCCCCCAGTCCCCCGCCTTGCATATCCCCTTTGAATCCCCTGCGTAGACAAACTCGCCGTGACAGTCTATGGCCGCCTCTTAGCACATTCAAACTACCTGAGGTAAAACACCCTGGGTTACCGTTTTCGAAGCAGCTTCCTTCGGCGCCGCAATTTGTTGGGGCGGACCGCTGTGGAAAAAAGCGTGACCAGTGATCACTCCTCGACTTGCAAGGGAAATGGAATAACAATAACGCACTGGTGCCATCTCCTGAACAGCCGCCAAGTTTAATGCCAGTGTCGCAGCTGAAGCAGTGAGGATGACGAAGATCTTGAGGATGTGCATGACCGATTTGGCGGATGACTATGTGGTTCCAAGGGCACAAATAGGATGCTAGATTTGAGGCAGGTGACCGGTGAGGTTTACTTAAATACATACTGCGGATGCTTTCTCGGCGGGACACACGCCTACACGATCATCTAGGGGGACAGAATGGTTCCGCGCGCGCAACGCCGTCGAAACAGGAATTTTACAAGTCTAATTTCGGCTAATGTTGCTCATTGCGGCTAATGTCACCGTGCTCGGCTTGCCCAGACAAATTACTATAGCCAAAATGTGTAGCCAGAACACGACCGGGTTAGTATTAGTAATTCATAGTGAATACAGGTGACTGTAAGAGTCTATGCTACGAACATGGTGAAAAGAATTTCCGCACCGATGGCATAGCGGACAGACTAAGAACTGGGGTTGTTGTTGGACGACTCGGAGGGGGCGGGAGTGCGCTGGGCAGGTGGTCCATCATGCATCACAAGCGAGACGCGTCGGCGTGTCGACGGAACGTCGCCAGGAACGACTCACAAAGACTCACATATCCTCCCGCGACGTAACCTCACTTGCAAGTCGCTACACCAGTAAATCCTTCGTCTACTCATCGGTGCTCAATAGCTCGTGTCCTTTACCGGAGAGGAAACATGAGTCCATGCAGTGCTATATATGCGGCTGTCTGGAGCGCATACCGAGTATTTTCGATTTCAGCGCGGGCTTGTGCGCTTTCAAGTGTATCGTACAATCTGCGACATGTACGAGGGCGACGGTCGCATTGCGGGGGCAATGCAATGCTTCCACCAGATACAAAATGAAGACATAAACGCCCACCACGAGCAAGCGCAATGGGAACTTGGTGAGTATTGCTAGGGCACCCTACCCGGGATTAATTCTGACGCACGAGCACATCCTGACGCGTTCGGACAATGTCACATTACTCTCTTGGATCGGGAATTCGGGCAGTAGTTATTGCAGCTACCTCCCTGCCGAACTCAGCATCTACGATCAAATCGCGCCGGTGCATGTCCCACCATAGATGGAGGCAACCGAGATGGATCGCGAGGTCGCGGCGTTGCGCGCATCGCTGCCCAACCTCTCGCAGACGCTCGCGCTGTCGAACTGCTGCATCACCTCCCGCCACTGTCGGTCGTCGTAGGCCGCCTGCGTCTGGCGGGCATCATCTTTCCGCTCTCGGATATCGTTCGTCTCTCGGAGCCTGCGTCGGGTGGGGACCTGGGTGTACAGTGCGACGTCCGGATTGGGACGACGGACGACCTGTCTGGGATGGCGTCTGGTCTAGTACTACTCCACACCTGGGTCGGACGATCGAGCGACACGGGCGGTGAGGTTGATGATGCGGCTAGGGCGGCAGTTTGGGGCGCTCATGCTCGCGTTGTTGGGGCGGGTGCAGTATCGGCGTGTGGCGACGGAGCCCGTGGTTGAGGGCAGGGTAAGAGAGGGGGCGGGGGTGGAGGAGTGGATGGGTGAGGACGGTGGACGCGCAGTAGCAGTTGGATTGCTGGAGGATGGCGCATTTCAGTTGTCGACACGGGCTCGTTGCTGGAGATGCGGATCCTGGCCCCCGTCATGAAACTTGAAGGGCATTCTATCGCCCAGGTTTGGTGTCACTTGATCGACGGCGTGGTCCGGCTCAGCGTTGGACTGGGAACTCGAGGCTTTTGTGATACCGGGTGTTTCAGACGGTGGGAAGGTGAGGGAGAGATCCATCGAGGACCCGCTCATATGTACTTGAACGTATAAACTGAGGATGGACTCACTCTTGATATTGTTCCCGGGTAAAATATCCTTTTCCTGTCCAAGATGGGGAGGATGGAAACCATAATATCCTGAAGGTGCATCCGTTGGTTTAGATATGCAAGCCCACGCTGAGAGATGATGGAAAGAAGGCATCTATGGCGGCGGACCTCGTGTTTCGGATGGTGCCTCGTCACGTTTTATGCGGAGGGTAACGTGTCAAAACAATAGTATGAGGTTCGGGCAGTTGCCAGCTCAACCGCCGAAGCAATATTATGTAAAGAACGTTTACCACGCTCAGTGACCCAGGCCGGCCACGCACCCTTAAATCTGCAACTCTTTCAAAAGTACTGGACCATACCTCCCGATCACTGATTGGCACCTCAGAAGGGGAACCAACCACCGTAGCCGCCGAGCCAACTCGACCAATCATAGTATACGGCAGCAGTTCAACTGACACTCGAAGCACCGATACGGCGGTCCGCGCTCAAGGTGTAGACAAGACGAGCCCAAACCCCTACTGCAAGGAAAAAGGTTGCATTTATATCGCTCGCTTTCACCTACCCCTACCTCCATTTTTTGATGTGGTTTGACCCCACCCTGTTGCTCCGCTCGACCCCCAGTTCTCTCCATCATGGCCCGGTCTGTGAGGATCCCGACTCCGACGTGCCCATCGCGCCCAGACATATGCTCATTGCATCTTTTCGGTGTCTCTGTAGCTGACGCGCATGTATCTCGACTTGGGACGTGCACGATCACCGATGGGTTGCTGATTTAGATTTTATTATTTGGTCTGCTCGACGTTTTCTACTCTCTACATGGATATTCACTCTCAGATTTCGACAACCTGCAACTCTACGTGTTCTCCCTGCTTGCGGTAAGCCGTTTTAGCTGCGCATCGTTGTTATATATAGACATGTGTCATGAAGCTTCTCAAGCCGGGCAAATGAAATTACTCAATAGCGTAGTCCAAAAACGTCCGACCTCCTTTAAGGTGGGGTCGCATCACTACTACTAACTCCGAATTCGTCAGCTTGTTCGTGTAGCAGCTTGACGATCTCACTGATGGAGTAACCGCAACGCTGGTGAGCGAATCATACCGAATGGCATCGTCATGCAGGTCCAAGTGGCACACATTCAGGTAGATCGATGTTTTGCATCGCAGCCTCGTGGCTGACGCCGCTCGTGTCTCCGCTGCCGAGCTACTTCATCATTTCGACGATGTCCACTTTTACCTAGGACACGTCCGGACGGTACATTTATAAACGACGTCGAGTATGGGTAGCATTGCACGTTTGTCACCTGGATTGGTGAGTCGTGTCCAAAGGGTTCTTTGACGTTCTCCGGATCATTAGCGTGTTCGATCCCTATTCAGATTTGTGGAGAGCTGGCTCTCCTGTGGTCTATGTTCTGTTATCGGCAAAGTGCCCACTATCGATAGCGGGCCACTTCCTTCACAATGAAAACGTGGAGCTGATGTGAGTTGCGTAAATAATTTGCTGGTATCATGCAGGACAACGTGAATTCTAAGGGAAAGGGACAGCGGTGAGCAACGAGGAGGCGACAAGGAAGGGCGACGACGAAGGGTGACGAGGGAAAACGAGGACTGAGACGCGAAGCGACGACATGGCGTTACATATCTGTTTCTTCCGCCGTAATTCTTCTACCTACTCTGACAAATGATTATAGGGCTATGATTAAACGCCCTTCTTCCCTATTAGGCTATATCAGAAGCAGACGCTGATCTTGACATCAACTCGTAGAATAGCGGGGCCTCATGCGGTGAATGCTGTTTCAGAATCACCTCACCTGTCAAATTTACAGCCAAGATTTGGTCTGAAATTTATAGATCGCAATGCGGAAAGATAGGAACTGGGCCAGGGCCCACAAGACGTACGCCACCAGCCCAAGGAGTGCATGGAAGCACCCTCAATTGAGTCCTGCCATGGTGCATGGGAAAAAACACTAATGGTGATCTAGTACCTTTCAAAAATACCTCACAAAATATGCGGTGCGTCTAGTACAGATGGTGATCTCACTGGCACTGGCACCCTTGGTAGTCTCCACCCCTACAGTAGTGTGTATATTCCGTGCAGATGACCCAAAGGAGGTATTTGGTGCACTTTTTGTCCGGATTGCAGTTTTGGGCGTTGCAATCATCAAAGTCAACACATCTGAGGCATGGACACCCCCTCCAGTTCCCCGCCGTACATACCCCCTCGGCATCTCCTGGGTGGGCATATCCGCCGTCACAACCTACGGTCGCCTCTTAGCACATTCAAACTAATCAAGGTACAGCACCCCGGGTTACCATTTGTGAAGCAGCTTCCTTCGGCGCCGCAGTTCGTTGGAAAGATTCGCTGTGGAGAAAAGCATGATCAGCGACCACTCCTCGACCTGCGACGGGAATGGAATAACGCACTGGTACCATCTCATGAACGGCCGCCGGGTTCAATGCCAGTGCCGCAGCTGAAGCAGTGAGAGTAACAAAGATCTTGAAGAGGTGCATGATAGATTTGGTGAGTGAATATATGGTTCCGAGTGCACGAATTTGATGTTTGAAGAGATTTGAGGCAGACGGCTCTAGCTGTCCAGCGAGGTTTACTTAAATACGTATTGCTGATCCTTTCTCCGCGTGACAGGCCCACACGCTCATTCAAGGGAACGGAATGGTTCCGCACGTGTAACGCTGTCAAAACAGGAATTTTACAAAAGTCTAATTTCGGCTAATTGTGCTTATTACAGTTAATTTCACCGTGCTCAGCTTGCCTACACAAAAATGTAGCCAGAACACGACCGGGTTAGTGCTAGTAGTTAATAATGAATACAGGTGCTTGTAAGAGTCTATGTTACGAACATAGTGGACAATTTCCTGCAGGGGAAGCCTGATTGGCATAGCAGACAGACTCAGGACTGGGGTTGTTGTTGGACGACTCGGAGGAGGTGGGAGTGCGCTGGGCAGGGGGTGGCCAATCATAAGCGAGACGTGCCAGCGTATTGACGGAACGTCGCCAGGAACGACTCCCACAACGTAGCCTCACTTGCAAGCCGCTACGCCAGTAAACCCTTCGCCTACTCATCATCGCTCAAAAGCCCACGTCTCGCAGTATTAACCAGGGCTTTTACCGGCAAAATCCGAGGGGGGAAACATGGGTCCACGCAGTGCCATAGTATACGTGACATAAGTAAAGGCCCCAAAAACCATCAAAGAGAGAAAAAGAAAAAAGAAAAGAAATAATTAGGTGACTGGGTGATTTACAGTAGGCTTTCAATCCTGGAAAATAATCAGATGCGAATAACCCGTAGCGTACCGCCGCGTGACAAGTCACTCACGTGACTCAATGTGAAGCTTACGACGCTACTGGGTGTGTCCATATGAACCTTCCATGATGGGGAGTTGACGCTGACTTGAACGTCACTAGACGACAGTTCACATGTTATAACTCTTTCATGGTGCGTTCATGGGGTGACTGGTGTGGTAGTGTGGGTCAGGGGCCTCGGGAGGAGCCGGACGGTGTCAGTACAGTACATAGTCCACCTTCGCGTGTCCGTAGCCTCAGTCCCAACCCACTCCACTGCGGTTCTCTCCAGGTGTCGGCGGGGGTCTCCCCCCTGCCCCTCTCCACTGGCGACGTGGTTCGCATTCTCGTCAACAGCTCAACTTGAAGACGCGGATGGCAACCTTTCAGCAGGCGAGAAGACAAAAGGGGAGTAGGTACTGTACTCGCGCCTTGATCGGCCACCTTGATTACCCCATTTCGTCTCCAATTGTCGTGCTCTAAATTTCTACTTATTCCTTTTTTTTAAAAAAAAAGAAAATCCTCGGGATAGATGACGTTGACGAGAATGAAGACAACTCGAAAGAAGTCATTTTCAAGGAACATTCAAGTTGGTTACAATGGTCGGGTATTCCCACTGCGACCCCCAGTCAATCACCCGCATTGTTCACATGAAAGGTTATCTGGGAAATAACGAAAGCCACTTCTGATGTGACAGAGAGCTGCCAACGGCTTGACGCGATGGCCGCATCGCCTTTCTTGACAGTTTCGGCAATCTATCCCACTTCGAAAGTTCCACTACAAGAATGTATTGAATGCCAATACCAGTTCTATCACATGCATGTGAGCGCCAGCCACCACCCAAACGCTACTAGCACCCGGCATCCGAATTGTGACTGTCGCCTTGGGGGCGCACCGCTGCCAATGCGCACATCTTCAGTGGCCGAGCGAATTCGCTCACGAGGATTTTCGATGCCTGTCTCCCCTGACCGAAATGACGAACGCCACTAGGCTGTTGCTGACTACCCGGATCATCAAAACCATTGTCAACAAAAAGCTGCACGAGAGCGACTTGAACGACGTACCAGGTTACTTCTGGACAACAGCAACTCTACCCACACGGTACAACATGTCATGTTTAGTGTAGTAACGTGCTCCTTGCATGCGGTGGTCTCGACCGACAACATATTCATATGCCAGCGATCGTGGAACTTCCTGGTGGTGGTAACTTCACTTTGCAATTTGTAGTTCTCGCAACTACTGTGTGGCGGTAATACGCTACCGCCGTCGTAAGTGCAATCTTTTCTGTAGTCATATCCGTCACATAGCGCTCGTGCCTCAAGAGTGAAGAACTCTTTTTGATGGTGGAATGCAACGTCTATCGAGACCCTCGGATACTTCATCAATACGAGGCTTTTGAGAGAGTACCCCATAAAAACAGAGAATGCTTGCTTTGCGTGACGATTGAGGAAGAGTAAATTGGCGTGGGTGGAAGGACAGAAGCAGTCGTTCACCACCCCGGGAGCGAAAGATCTGAAACTTGAAGATAAACCAGGTCACAGTTCACTCGTTGTGTTGTCGTACCCACCGAAACTCGAATATATAGTCACCACCAAGATCTCTCCTAAGCTCCATGTTTTTTGGTGTTTCTTGACCACGCCGACATGCATAGCCAGCAAGGGAAAAGCCCTGCTTCTCAAGCCGCCTCAGAACAAAGTTGGGGAAGATGGCTAAAAGTTGAACATCCCGAGCCCTGCCCCTGAAAGAGTAATCGTATGGGAAACCACGGCCAACGGCGCTCACGGAAGTGGCATTTTTGTTCATCGAATCAGTGATATATATGTCACTGGAGACTATTAGCCTCTGAACCTTATCATGGTCCTCGGGGAAAGTGATGAGATGGTGGGTGAAATCTATCATCCCAAGCCCACTCGTATTGTAACAGTGATAAGGGCCACGTGAGTCATCCCGTAGCAGCAAGATACCACAAGCAGACTGCTCCAAAGTGTCCCAGCACGATAATACCGCAATGAATGCTCGAACATTGTCTCGACACACCCATACTGGAATGAGTGGAATGTGGATGCGAAGGCCAAGATGAGTCCATGAGTACTCCTTCGTCGCTTCTAGTGGCTCCTCAGATGATCTGGTTTTTGCTAACCGTGGAACCAGTACGATATTTCCAGAGTGCCTGAAAGCGGCGGGTGAAGGTGCAAAATTGGATGAGCATCTGAGGTGGTAAAGGGAGGGTAACTCGAAAACGGGTGGTAACGCTGATGAGTCAGGATTGTCAGTGTCGATTGCGATCGGATGAGAGGTAGCGTAGATGGACTGAGACGTCGAATAACCAAGCGTCCACGCAAATATGGTTTGATCATTCGAGCGCTGAATGATCTCGAGCTGAAGCCTTCTGAACGCCGAGCTGCCTTCGCCATATATAATGGGCATGTAGATATTGAAAAGCCCCATTAATGAGTATGCCTGGTCTTCAATTCGTGTGGTCCGCCGATTGGCGGCCCAAGACATACGTTGAGCAATACTGAAGGAACCAAAGGAAACTTTATTAGACAAGGCACTTGAGGGTATCTTGGTTATAGT
>JBBPKK010001020.1:0-12733 GCA_038089215.1 Tylopilus vinaceipallidus | reverse complement strand
ATAATGACCCAATTATCAGCACAGTGTGCAACAGCTGCTGCCCTTGATGTGATTGTATCCAAATCGACACCAGATCAAGTTGGGCTGCTGCTCCCTGGTTCCTTTACAGACAGCTTGCTGCTATCCACCAGTACACCCACAGACCCATCTGACCCTCCTTTTATCCTCCAACCAGCTGAATTCTCTCTGCCCACCTCAACTTCATTCCATTTGTCCATACCACCTCCAAACTGTCCAGCCATCTCGACTCCCTTTGTCCCTGCACCTTCCTCACCTCCAGCAATCATAATTGTTCCACCTCCTCACCCCATCACTCCCTCCTCAACAATGTCCCATTCCGTCAAAGGTGTAGCTGCCATGCTGGCTTCTACATCCACAAAAGCTCTGACATTTAATGGCAAAATGTCTGAGCTCTTTGAGTTCTTTGAGTACTTTGAGGATCTCACTGATTCCAATGCCCTTTTGGACACAGAGAAGTGCAAAATCCTCATATGATATGTCAACAAAGCCACCAAACGATTCTGAATAACACTGGAAGGATACAAGAAGCAGGTGTACAAGGATTTCAAAGACAGTATCCTTGCTCAATATCCTGATGTGGCTAAGGGCATTAGGTACATGCACAGAGATCTGGAGCTCATTGTTACAGCACCCACAAATGACGACATATCTACAGAGACTGAGCTATTGCAGTATTACAGGAAGTTCCACCCAATTTCCATTTGGCTCACTGCAAACAAGAAGATCTCTGACCATGAGCATAACTGCTACTTCTGGAAAGGGCTGCTGGCTGCTATGCACTGTGCCATTGACCGATGGCTGGAAGTTCAGAATACCAGTTATTCTTGTGATAAGCCACCTGACTATGATGAGGTCCTCAAGGCCAGCCACTTTGTGCTCTCTGACAATGCTTTTGATGCTGATTTAAATGACCCAATTGCAGCATGCTCCCAGACCCTGTGCAAGGGACAGGCTCCTGGAGTGGAGAAGCATAGCACAATGGGTGGTCAATTGTGCTCTCGTCTTGATTCTGATGATTCTGACACTGAGGAGCTGTCACAAAAGAATGCCCCCTGTGATGTGTGCACAAAGAGGGTTGCATTCGACACTGGTAATCCTTCTAAGAACCCAATGGATGAGGTGGAGGATCTTGCACACAAACTACATGGCCTTGACATTGCAGACGTCACTTACTTGGCCCTCTACACCCACCTGGTCTGTCTTGCACCTGCTGCTGCAAATGCCTGGGGTGTGCCATCCACATAATAGACCATGGGTTACCAGCTGGCCACCCCTGTACCTCCTGTGCTTTCCACATCTGTGCCTATTCTGGTTCCTTCGCACCTCAGTCAGCCATCATCAATGGTTAGTGTGCCTCCACATTTCCTGTCCAATATGAATCCAGCTTGCTATGGTTGTGGTGCACCTGGGGCATGATTGCGAGACCACAACTGCCTTGATGATTATGTGTGACAACAACTGATTGCTTGAACGGAAGGCAGGCATTTCTTTCCTGATGGGACATTCATCTGCAGACATGGTGGCACAGGGCTCCTCATTTATACAATCATGGAGTATTACCAGCGGCACAAATCCGATTCTGCCCATTCCCGAGTTCTGCTGAGTGAGTTTCAGTGCAAGGCCCCTCCCCATGTTCCCCCTCCCTTGACTGATGTTTCACCGGCTCCTGCTGCACTTGCCTCTACCAACCTCCTCTTGACCTCAGAGTCTGATGCAGGCATGTTTCTATTTGACTGTGTGCCTGTTGCTGAAAACCATGCAGTCATCATTGACCAAGTTGATGGGTCATCTTCAAATGCTTTAGCTGTTCAGACTTGCTCCTAGACTCATCATTCAACTGCTAAGCCTCTCTCTGAGTTTTTTTCCACAGTTCCACCTCAGGTACCTGCTGAGCTGCCTGCCTCTTTGACCCCGGCTCTTTGCAAGCCAGCTTACACATATGAGTCAAAGGCTGCACTCCCTGCTGCTGCTAAACAGATTCAGCAGGCCATTTGGGCCCATGCATATGTTGTCCCTAAAGCTCCCTTCTGTTTGCTGCTGGGACATTGAAGAACAATAATCCAAGCTGCTCTTGTAGCAGGTGGACTGCAGACAGGGTGAAGGGGATGTGATAGATTCATCCCCAGAGAGAGCAGGAAGAGAGATACAGTCGGAGAGGACTGGGGCTTACTGTCCCAAGTGTGGTATGTTGAGAAACAGTGGGTCCAGACACTCCTGGATGGAATGCAGGACCAGCCAGGTCGTAAAGAGCATGATAGACCAACAGGATGGTCAAGAACAGCGACTGCGATGGCAGAAACGGACAGGACGGTTTAGATGGTAAATGGAAAGATGCAGAAAGATTTATTTCAAAGTCAGAATGACCATACTTTATAGTCCTGGGCATACCCAAGACTCTACCCATACCATAAAGTAGTTTCCATGGCCGAAAAGTACATACCAACCGAAAATAAGTGGTTCCATCAGAAAACAAGTGGTTCCATCAGATGGGATGGTGCCGACGAGGATGGAAAGTCATAAAAATAGACGGAAAGTGTAAAACAACCTACCCACAGACTGACAGGACAGATGGGACATGGCAGACAGCAATAACGGGATGATTCCAACAGTGATTTGAGACAGAAAGTGGCGGAAACGGCGTGGGAAAGCGGCAGACATCGTGGGAAGGCGACGGAATGAGTGTGGGAAGTGTCCACACACATCGGAAACCTGACGGAAAGTGTCATGAAGGCAGAATGGCATGGGATGTAAGGATTCAACCGTAGGGAACAGCTGTTCTCTACAATGTCCCTGGCAACATCTGGTCTGGCTCGAGAAGCATGAGACTGAAGACAATGTCTACCTCACGATTCATAACCTCCTTGATCCTTCTGAGCATTGCATTGTCACCACATCCCAGTGCCCTCCCCCACTTCAGTGCCACCCCAGCTCATTCTTCTCTGGTGTCCTTTCTCCCAGTCCCCCAGTAGCCTCTTTAACTGCTACATAGCTTGCTGATTTTCAGCTCTGACAGACATTTGACTATGATCCTGTCCGACATGTCCTTGCTTATAAGAAGGTTGCCAATCAGGTTAAGCCAGTTGCTACCACAATGCCCCAGCATGCTTGGATTGTTCATAGGTTTCCAAAGGACCCCCTTCTCTCACTTTCTCCACTCTCTCCACACCCTCCTGACTTCCTTCCTGGCTGCCTGTTAAACTTGGGGATGAATGGCAGGTGTACAACTCTGGAATGCTGGAGTTGGTGGTCAGATGGGACTTGGCTTCACCTTATGTGGTGTGCCCTTGCTTCAACTTGGTCCTGGATTTACAAACAGAGGGTCAGAGGCTGGAGGTGGGAGTTGTGCAACAACAACCAGGAGGGAGAGTGAGAATGTCAAGTTAAATCAATATTTGAACTGAGGAATACAGGGTGTATTCTACAGGGTTTATATACGGGAGGCAATGTATTAGTAAGTCTGGATGTCAAATGTCAAATGTCAGGACATCAAGTATCAGAGTGATGTGTACCTGTATCATGTTGGGGTGAAACATGTCAGAGGTGTCTAAACTAAAATAGAATGTGACTGAAGTGCAACCTATTACCAGTGTATAGCATGGCTCAGGCTACTCTCACAGGCTTATAAAGAGTTAAGAGGTATGGGGAATGCCATAAGGACTTAACTAAGGTCCTTGGGTCATCATATTCATACTATATATACCATAAGGGTGTTTGTACATGTTGTGCATAATGGTCCATGCGTATCTACATATCTATGACATAGTGTGAGAGAAAGAAGTACATATGATGTCTTGTGGGAGACTGTGCCTATCATGAGGTGGTCTAGAGCACCATGAGGTGTGGTGTTAGTGCCATGAGGCATGGCAATCAAAGATAAGCACCACAAGGTGCAGTAATTAAATACACGAGGCAGATAAGGGTCTAGCCCCTACCATGTGCGTGCCTGACACCGGACAGCTCGGATCTCTCTGTAGCCAGTTGTCACGTGAACTAGTCATGTGCTAAGTCTCATGCTCACATACTCATTAAGTAAAGTATGTCTAAGTCCATCAAGTGTGATACTGGCAGCTTAGGGCAAAACATAACATTACCCCCCACCTAAGAATCAGATTCCAGACAATTCCAAATAGGATCACAGTTGGTAAATACATCGTAAGGCCTAAAAAGGCCATGGAAACATTCAATGTCAATAAAGTTAAGCTTCCTGGGAGTGTTTGGGTTCTTCCAATGGAAATCAGCTACTGCATCCTTTGCTGATCTGAGGTTATTGGCAGGTTCTCATGTCCAATCTTCTTCCCCATATCCAGACCAGTGGACAAGGTACTCCAGATGTTGACCCTTCATTTGTGAGGCGATTACATACTCAACCTCAAATTCCTCAGAACCATGTTCTGTAACCTTAATAGGTCCAGGCTTGTACATCAGTTGGCCATCAAGGCATTCCTTATAGGGTTTAATGTGGGAGACATTCACTACCAGGTGAATTCTCATGCTGTGTGGGAGCTGTGGTTTTACGACATTCTGGTCATTACCGGCTTCTAATAATTTATAAGGACTGAGCCATTGCTTAGTCAGCTTTCAGCTGATTCATGTATCCTGGAGATTAAGGTTCTTGGTGCTTAACCACACCTTATCTCCCCTTTTGTATTCCAGTGCAGCAAAGCATTTCTTATCAGCTTGCACTTTCATAGTTTTTCATCTATTTTTGAGATTTTCCTGTACTTGGTCGAAAGTTAACCTCATTCCATCTAGGAATTCCTGTGAAGCAGGGGCTTTCATGTTCGTCGGCTCTATCCCCATTCGTGGTTCATAAGAATGCATGACTTGGAAAGGGGACTTCTTCATAAAAAAAGATTGCCGGTTGTTATACATAAACTGGGCTAGGCTCAACCATTCTGCCCATTGATCTTGTTTTTCTGCACAGTACAATCATAGATACTGCTGCAGCTCTCTATTCACCCTTTCAGTCTGCCCATCCATTTGGGGGTGAAAGGTGGTGCTTAAATTAAGGCAGATATGAAGAGACGCTGATAAATCCGCCATGACCTGCAAGGCAAACTGTGGGCCTCGGTCCGATACAATACTCGTGGGTAAGCCATGATGCTTCCACATGTGGTCTCTATAAAGCTTTGCTGTCCCTTTGCTTGTAATAGTCTTGTTGGTTGGGATGAAGCATGCTTCCTTAGAGAATCTATCTCCGACCACTAGGATTGTGTCATATCCATCTGATTCTGGCAAGTCCATTATGAAATCGGTGGAGATATCTTTCCATGATCCCTCTGGGACTGGGAGTGGCAATAATTTACCAGGCACTGCCTGATTTGAAGGTTTCATCCGGTTGCATTGTTCACATCGGGAACAGTAGTTTTTGATCTGGAGGTGCATCCCTTCCCAGGTATAATATTGGAAGATCAACTCTGTGGTTTTTTCTATTCCTCCATGGCCTGACATGGTAGAATTGTGATATAAGGTTATGATTTACTGTCGGATTTCCCCTTTTGGCATGAATATCTTATTATCGTGGTAGAGAAAGCCATCTTTTGCTTCCCCTTTCATCTCTGATTCTTTTATCAGTGATGTTGCATCTCGAATGCTTTTTAATATGTCCTCTTCTTCCAAGGTTACGTTGGTGATCTCAGATCTCCTTATCTGCAAGTTTGGAATGACAACTACTCCTTTGTTATCATCTTCAATTCCCACAGCATGATCTTCCCTTCTTGAAAGGGCATCAGCTTTTCCCATGCTCATCCCTGGTTTCTTCACTAGTATATAATTGAAGCGAGATAACCATTGTGCCCAATGTGCTTGCCATTGGTTAAGGTCTTGGCTGGTCATAAAATATTGAAGGTTCGCATGATCAGTCCATATCTTGAATTCATGCTTTGCTCCTTCTAGATAATATTGCCAGATTTCTAATGTGTGAATGATGGCTAGCATCTCTCTATCTGCGACTGGATAATTACATTGTTCTTTTGTCATTTTGTGGGAGCTAAAGGTCACTGGGTGCCATTTCCCTTCCTTTTCCACAGATAGTACCGTTCCAGTGGCAAATAGGGAGGCATCACATTCTAAGCGAAACCTTGCATCATGATTGGGGTATGCCAAGATTGGGGCAGTCATGAATGCTTTTTTCATCCTATCAAAGGATGTTTGTTGCTCAGTTCCCCATTCCCACACTTTATTCTTTTTTGTGAGCTTGGTGAGGGGTCATGCGATTTCTGAGAACTTGTCTATGAATCATTGATAGAAAAGAAGCATTTCTTAGGTTTTATAAATAGATCAGCTTCTTTCAGCCATTGTAGCACCTTTCTTACAGCAGCATCATGTAGCTTCTGATTGGTGCTTTTCATAAATATTAAGATATCATCCATGTACATGATTACGAATGAGTCCATATCCGATAAGGTATCATTCATCATTGCTTGGAAGGTAGCGGGTGAGTTGTTGAGCCCAAAGAACATGACCAATGGTTTGAAACTCCCATCTTCAGTTGTAAATGTTGCTTTCCATTCGTCTCCTTCTTTGATTCAAATGTTATTGTAACCCCATCAGAGATCCATCTTGGTAAATAATTTAGCCCCTTTCAGCTTATCTATTAGTTGTGAGATTAATGGCAATGGGTAACCATTCAGAATTGTCCAGCTGTTCAAGTAATGGTAGTCCTGTACCATTCTTTTCGTTCGTTCCTTTTTGGGTATGAAGAACACTAGTGACGTTTGAGGGGATTTTGACAGTTGTATGTACCCTTTCCTTAGTTGCTCTGTTATGAAAGCCTTGACTTCTTCCTTTTCATCATGCAACATGGGATATACCTTCACCTTTTTGGATACAAACCCTTCTTTTAGGTTGATGGCATGATCCCATGGTCTCCTTTTAGGCATTCTCTTGGAGGCCTTTTTTGTGAAGAGGTCAAGGTAGTCATGATACTGAGTGGGCACTAATTCTTCTGCCAATTTTTCTACCTTTTTAGGTGGTATTACCTCCATTTTCTTTATGTAATGGTACACATAGGGAGCATTTTTGATTTCTTTACTTTCAAGACATTGTAATAAGACAGATCGATCCAATAAGAGATAGCAGGTTTGGGGGCATTTCGTGAGTTTTACTTCCCCAGTTTTCCAGTTAATTTCTGGGTTGTGCTTCTGGAGCCACATGTATCCCAGAATCATAGGTACCTTCCCTAGATCAGTCACTTCTGCCTCAAGCTTCTCTCGATGCCCTTGATAGTCAATGATTAGTTCTGTGGTGTGGGTAATATTCCCCACACTGTTCTTGGTTCCATTGATGTTGAATACTGGTATGGATCATTCCAGCTTCTTCAAGGGTATCTTGTTTTCATGAGCCCAATTCTTGTCTATGAAGATGCCATTGGCTCTGCTGTCTATGAAGTGCAACCTATTACCAGCGTATAGCGTGGCTCAGGCTACTCTCACACAGGCTTATAAGGAGTCAAGTAGGGGAATGCCACAAGGACTTAACTGAGGTCCTTGGGTTGTCATATTCAAGTATATATACCATACAGCATATTTGTAGCTATTGACTACTGGTCCGTGCGTATCTACATAGGTATGACATAATGTGAGAGAGAATGATATAATAATGATGTCTTGTGGGAGACTGTGCCTGCATGAGGCGGTCTAGAGCACCATGAGGCATGGCGATCAAAGATAAGCACCATGAGGCGCGGTAATTAAATACACGAGGCAGATAAGGGTTTAGCCCCTACCACGTGTGTGCCTGACATCCAGACAGCTCAGGTTCCCCCCAGCCGGTCGTCATGTGAACTAGTCACATGCTAAGTCTCACGGTCACATGCTCATAAAGTAAAGTATGTCTAAGTCCGTCAAGTGTGATACTGGCAGCTTAGGGCGAATTGTAACATTACCCCCCACCTAAGAATCAGATTCCAGACAATTCCAGATAGGATCACAGTTGGTAAATACGTCATAAGGCCTAAAAAGGCCGTGGAAACAATCAATGTCAATAAGGTTAAGCTTCCTGGGAGCATTCGGGTTTATCCGATGGAAGTCGGCTACTGCATTCTTTGCCAATCCGAGGTTGTCTGTGGGTTCCCACGTCCAATCTTCTTCTCCATATCCAGACCAGTGGACAAGATACTCCAGACGCCATCCCTTCATTCATGAGGCAATGACATACTTGATCTCATATTCCTCAGAACCATCTTCCATAACCTTAATAGGTCCAGGTTTGTACGTCAGTTGGCCATCAAGGCGTTGCTTATAGGGTTTAACGTGGGAGACATTCACTACCAGGTGAATTCTCATGCCGTGTGGAAGCTGTAGTTTTACAACATTCTGGTCATTATCAGCTTCTAATAATTTATATGGGCTGAGCCATTGCTCAGTCAGCTTTCGGCTCATTCATGTATCCCAGAGATTAAGGTTTTCAGTGCTCAGCCACACCTTATCTCCCTTTTTGTATTCCAGCGCAATGGATCACTTCTTGTCGGCTTGCGCTTTCATGGTTTTTCGTCTTTTTTTGAGATTTTCTCTGACCTGATCCAGGGTCAACCTCATTCTGTCAAGGAATTATTGTGCTGCCAGAGCTTTCGCATTGATCGGCTCTATCCCCATTCGTGGTTCATATGAATGTATGACTTGAAATGGAGATTTCTTCGTTGAAGATGACTGCCAATTGTTATACGTGAACTGGGCTAGGCTAAGCCATTCTGCCCATTGATTTTGTTTTTCTGTGCAGTACAGCCTTAGGTATTGCTGTAATTTGTGGTTTATCCTTTCAGTCTGCCCATCCGTTTGTGGATGGAAAGCCATGCTTAAATTAAGATGAATGCAAAGGGCTGAGGCCAGATCTGCCATGACCTGAGATGTGAACTGTGGCCCTCAATCTGATACAATAGATATGGGAAGACCATGATGCTTCCATATGTTATCTCTATACAGCTTTGCCGTCCCCTTACTTGTTATGGTTTTATTAGTGGGGATAAAGCATGCTTCCTTAGAGAATCTGTCCATGACTACCAGGATTATGTTGTATCTGTCCGACTTTGGTAAGTCCATTATGAAATCGGCAGAGATATCCTTCCAGGGTCCCTCAGGAATGGGAAGGGGTAATAGTTTACCAGGCACAGCCTGATTCGTCAGTTTCATCTGATTGCATCTTTCGCACTGGGAACAATAATTTTTAATCTGGGGGTGCATGCCTTCCCAGGTATAATATCAGGAGATCAGCTCTGTGGTTTTTTCTGCTCCACCATGTCCTGCTATGGTGGAGTCATGATATAAAGTTATGACCTGTTGTCGGATATCCCCATCGGGCACGAATATCTTGTTATCGTGGTAGAGGAAACCTTCTTTTATTTCCCCTTTCATATCGGATTCTTTCATAAACGAGGTTGCATCTTGGATGCTCTTTAAAACTTCCTCTTCTTCTGAGGTTATGTTGGTGATCTCAGATCTTCTTATCCATGAGTCAGGGATGACTGTTACCCCTTTATTATCGTCTTCGATACCCACAGCATGGTCTTCCCTTCTCAAAAGAGCGTCAGCCTTTACCATGCTCACTCCTGGTTTTCTCACAAGTACGTAATTAAAGCGAGATAATCATTGCCCCCAATGTGCCTGTCGTCAGTTAAGGTCTTGGCTGGTCATAAAATATTGGAGATTAGCATGATCAGTCCAAATCTCAAACTCATGCTTGGCTCCTTCTAGATAATGTCGCCAGATTTCTAATGCGTGAATGATGGCTAGCATCTCCCGATTGGCGACTGAATAATTACATTGTTCTTTTGTCATTTTGTGGGAACTAAAGGCCACTGGGTGCCATTTCCCATTCTTTCCCATAGATAACACTGCCCCTGTTGCAAATAAAGACGCGTCACATTCCAGTTGATATCTTGCATTATAATCTGGATACGCTAATATTGGGGCAGAGGTGAAAGCTTCTTTCATCCTATCAAAGGATCTCTGCTGTTCTTCTCCCCATTCCCAGGCTTTATCTTTCCTGGTGAGCTCAGTGAGCGACTGTGTGATTTTGGAGAACTTGTCGATGAATTGCTGGTAGAAATTCGCCAAACCTAAGAAGCTTCGTACTCCTTTTACGTTGGAGGGGGTTGGCCAATCCAGTACTCCTTTCCTTTTTGAGTCTGACATTCTGATTCCTTGGCTGGTTACGTCCATCCCCAGCATCTCGACCTGCTCTACTGAGAAGAAGCATTTTTCTGGTTTTATAAATAGATCGGCTTCCTTCAGCCATTGTAATACCTTCAGAACTGCTTGGTCATGGAGCCCTTGATTAGTACTCTTTGTAAATATTAATATATCGTCCATGTATATGATTACGAATGAGTCCATATCTGACAGGGTGTCATTTATCATGGCTTGGAACATGGCCAGCGAATTATTCAACCTAAAGAACATTACCAGGGGTTCGTAACTCCCATCCTCAGTGGTGAATGTGGCCTTCCATTTGTCAACTTCTTTGATGCATATGTTATTGTATCCCCATCGGAGGTCCATTTTCATGAATAATTTAGCCCCTTTTAGTTTATCGATCAATTGCAAGATTAATGGCAAGGGGTAGCCATTTGGGATAGTCCAGCTGTTCAAGTAACGGTAATCCTGTACCATTCTTTTCATCCCTTCCTTCTTGGGTATGAAGAACACTGGTGAGGTCTGCAGAGATTTGGACGGTCAGATATACCCTTTTCGAAGCTGCTCTGTCATGAACGCTTTTACCTCTTCCTTCTCTTCCTGTGACATGGGATATACTTTAGCCTTCTTAGGTACGAAGCCTTCTTTTAGGTCAATGCTATGATCCCATGGTCTTCTTTTAGGCATACGTTCAGAGGCCTTCTTTGTGAAGAGATTGAGATACTCATGATATTGTCTAGGGATGAGTTCTTCCGCTGTCTTTTCTACCTTTTTAGGTGGTACTACCTCCATTTTCTTTATGTGATGGTACATGTGTGGGACATTTTCTATTTCTTCTTCTTCCAGGCATCTCAACAGAACCGACCGATTGGATAAGAGATAACAGGTTCAGGGGCATTTGGTCAGCTTTACCTCCCCTGTGACCCAATTTATTTCTGGGTTGTGCTTTTTTAGCCATGTGTATCCCAGAATCATGGGTACCTTCCCTAAATCCGTTACTTTGGCCTTGAGCTTCTCATGGTGCCCTTGATAGTTGACAATTAACTCTGTTGTATGAGTAATATTCCCAGCACTATTCTTGGTTCCATCTACATTGAACACTGGGATGGGTCGTCCTAATCTTTTCAAGGATATCTTGTTTTCGTGTGCCCATTGCTTATTGACAAAGATGCCATTGGCTCCGCTGTCTAGAAGTGCCTTTGCCCCGATCATCCAGTATTTCTCTGTGGACAGTGCCACCTTCACTCCTAACTTTATTTTGGATGTAGCCAAGGAGCAAACTACTATCCTATCAGGGATTTCTTTGTTAAATATTTTTTTGTTTTTGTTAGCCAAATTAAGCCCAGATTCCTGTCTGGTGCGCTCAGGCTGTTCCTGCATCATGGCTTCAGTAATGTCATCGAAATAAGTTACTGACTCAGGTTCGGATAGTAATATATTGAAGAATGTGTTTTTGGGTTTTTCTATTTTTATATGTCTGAAATAGTCCTTGGCTACACAACCACCCTGATCGGTTATCTGCCTTATTCTTTTCCCGCCTTAGCCTCTTTTGCCTTGGCATTTAATACGTCCGTGAAGTAAGCTTTTGCTTCTTTGAAGCCCATTTCGTTTATGGACTTGGGCCTTTCTCTAGCCTTCCCTTTGTGGCTAGCTCAGACATTATCGCTCTTCCTGTCCAAGTTGCTGTCATTGCTACTCTCCTTTTGAGCAGCTCGAGCCTTGCGAGATTTGCCTTGTTTTGAGCAACCCTTTCAATGCCCTCCCCCAAGGAACTTGCATTCGCTGCAAGGTTGCTTAGGCTTTTTACAATCGCAAACGAGGTGGTCGCCATTGCAGTTGAAACACTTACCCTTTCAGGCAGCATCAATGTCCATTGCATTGGGATCATGCCGGTTGGATGGTCCGGCGGACATATTGTTGCCCCATCTTTTGTTTGAGCTTCGGGCGAGCTTGAATTGTTCGAATGCGTTTCCCACATTCCTTACTTGGCCGATCCATTCGGCTAAATTGGTTGGGGCTTCATCCCCATGAAGGTTGAGGGAGATATGGTGTACTATCTCCTCTCGGGCGTTTTTGATTAAGAGGTGGACACCCATCACCTTGTCTATTCTGGCATACCAGTACAGAGTTTCCCACTGCGTGAGGTAGGCCTCTGTCTGCCTAGTTCCTTGTTTGAGGGTTTGAAGCTCCCTCAATGCTCTCCCTTGTCTCGTTGCTGACCTAAAGCGGTGGGAGAGTTCCTTCTCTAGGTCCTTGACAGTTCACCATTGGTTATCTGTCAATTTTGTCTCAATATGGAACCTGGCCCATTTGCCAGCTCCATTTTTGTCTCCTTCTTTCCCTGAGCCGATTCAAGATAGGACGGCCAGAGTGACTTCCTTCTTTGAGGCAAAGGTCTCCTGATTTATTTGCAGGTACACCTGCATTTTGATCCACCATTCATCAAATCAGCTATAATCACCATTGAACAATCCTGGATCAGGGATTGGATCAACCTTTTTCATGACCTTTACCTTGGCCCGAGATCCTTGTGCCACTACTTCTGCTGCTGCAGCCTTTGCTTCTGCTGCTGCTGCTCGTTT
>JBBPKK010001019.1:0-12735 GCA_038089215.1 Tylopilus vinaceipallidus | reverse complement strand
CCAATCCCATGCGTATCCAGCGGTCACTCATTCAGACGTAGGGTGGATGACATCCTTCGTGCGACCCCTCGAAAGCGTGAAGCTGTCTAAGCAGACGTAAATTACACACGACCCTTTACTAGCCAACTCGTAGAAACATTTTGTAACGGTTTTCTCCCTAATCTTACAGCGGGGACGAACTCGATCAAAGTGCTCGGACGGACCGTATCACACGTTCACTGACTGCGAAAAATTTGTCTGATACCGTCGCAGTATAAATAGTGGAAAGACAAATGCAACATAGGAACACACTGCATAACAGTGCCCTCAAAGCACGTCCAGCACCCGTATGCCCTCGATCAGCTCGTTCAACGATACATTCTCCTCTACCTGAACTCTGATCATGCTGTCTGAAGCTACTCTCCTATATTCCTCCATATTTTGGCGCGTGCGTGTGAACAACAGTGCACCAAATGGCTGTCGGAGGCGCGCAACGAATTTCAGGGCTTCTGTCTGCTTGCTTGCTGCTGATGTGGGGTATGGCGACGGGGGTGGTGGCACTTCTCGACGCTGCACAGGCTGCCCAAAGCGAGTGAAGAGGCGTGGCACGGTCATTCGCTTTGCTGCCACTGTATTCTCGGAAGAATCAGGAAGTATACCAAGATCTTCGATGGAAGATGATCCCTCATCCACATCCGTCGCAGGCTGTCGGCCGAGCAGGAAGTCGATCCAGGGGTGAACGAGAATGAGAGAATGAGAACGAGATATGTCCTCTATGGTGCTAATCTCCACGACCCCAAGCCCAGTCACCTTTGCACGAAATACTGTCTCTGTTTTCACCCGATGCACCGACACAGGCCCGAGCCGGAAAGTGAGGCATGGGAGCTCCATGCGTCGCCCTGAGAATAACGGAACTGGCATGTCCAAGAGTTGGTCATACAGCTTCACGACGAGGGTAACATCGACCAAGGAGGCACGTAATCCGGAGGTGATCCTCTCCATCTCAATACCTCCGGTGGACGGTGGAATGTATGCCGTCGGCAACTGGTCGAACACCGTGATACTCGCCGGGAGGCAGCTATTGAAACTGCCAGATCTCCCAGTCCATGCCAGAATGCTCGTATCTCCTGAAGACGTGAGGAGCTGTGCCAAGAGCCGCCCAAGTGCCTTGTCTCCCTCTCCATATAAAACTGGCAAGGAGACAGAAAATATTCCGAGGAGTGAATAGGCCGCATCCTCGATGAGGGTTGTCTCCCGTAGCGAGGCAAGGCGTAATTTCTCCCGGATGTCACTCAAGCCAGGTCGGAGCGTCATCAAAGCTCGCGCAGAGACACCGGTCGCCTCCTCCATCTCCGAGATAATCTCTGGCGACTCCTTGTGATTGGGAATACCGAGATCCAGGTACGGCTTCCAGTCCTCAGTGTAGAATCGGACGACCTTTGAGGCATGGTATTCCTGGAATGTCCATGCGCGAGTGTTCCAGAAGCTTCTAACAAGATCTCCGCGACGCGAGGGAGAGCGGACGCCGTAAAGAAAAACGATCGTCACGGACGAACCCTCGTACCACCTGAACATCGCAACGAGTGCTTCTTGGAGCACGATGTCATTTACTTTGTTTATACAGCATGTATCACTCCATGCCCAATTGAACCCAGAATCTCGCACGACCTTGCAGAACATCCGAAGCTTTTCGTGGGTGAGGGATTGCTCGAGATCGTAAACGACAACCCGCACGACCATGTCAAAAAGAGGTTCATTTTCTTCCCATGTGTGCGAGAACGTGGCATAACGATAGTATTCTGTGACCTCTTGCCTGATATGGGAGTGGTCTATGTGCAAAGTCATGGACAAGATTAACTCTGGAAACACCGGTGATGACTCGAATGCGGCGGCTTGCTCAGATTTATCGCAGAGACGGCCAGTGTTCGTATTGATCAGCACGCGCGGCGAGTCATGAATTGCATCCCGAATGGCCCCGCGGACAGCTTCTTTCGTCTTGCTGTACAGATCATAACGTGCTGGGGGGGCATAATCAGTAAGTGAGCTTTACTATCAGGTTGTTTTGCTCACCACAAATGTCTGAATCACGTGACTCTGACATCTTCGAGTACATTGTTTCGAACGTGGCTAACATATCCGGGTGACCGCCTGACCCGCGTAACGCTAAATATTTCCGCTCGTAGCCCCATGGAGATGATGGTTGCAAAGCGATTACCTGGTAATTATATACCAACCAGAACGAAATTACGTACAAAATGGGACACACCTTGTTCGCATCATTTAATGCATCATCCCACGAACCCTGCGCTGCATATGCCTTGCTCCGCTCGAGGAAAACTCGAATACTTGCCGGGGTGCCCGGTTCGAGTGACAGGGCAGATGAATATTGGGAAATGGCATCATCATAGTGTGCTGCGCTCATTGAAACGTCTCCTAGGTCCATCAGCTTCCTTAAGCAACGTGACTTGAAGTCTGTAGTGGAACAGTTATATGAGCGACAGGGCCGGCACGGTGCTCGAGACTGCGCACCGGCAATCCAACTCATCTGCTCATCCTGCAAGGTTGTCTGCTCAACTTGTACATCCATCAACCCACAGAAACACTCGGCAGCTTCCGTCATACGGCTCGTCGTCTCGAGATGTTTACACAGGACCCGATAAATTGTAAACACCGGAAACCCAAACTTTGTGCCAAATATCTCAGGTACAGAAAGAATGCTGGGAAAAGAAGGCACTCACACTCTCAGTGGAGGCTAAAGCGTCTTTCCACGAGCTAAGTGCTAGTTTCGCCTTAGCCCACTCCCTCGGCAATGGCGTAGGGGTTGTTGTGTAGAGAACTGTGTGAAGTGTCAGTATCCACCGGACATAGATGTAGTCAAGATTGCTTTACCATCACTTTGGCTAGCAGACAAACATCTTTGTGCAAAATCTGATGAAAAAAAAACATCAAATCCTCTCGGACAAAGAAGGAAACATTGACGTACCAGAAACCCACTCAGTCGCGAGGCTGGTCGTATCTTCCTCGAGGCTTAGTAATAATTCCACTGCCTCATTAATCTGAGACGCCGCGTATAGGGCTTCGCATGTCTTCTGACGAATGGTAGGGAGTAAGTGGTTGAAGTCCCAACCGAATGTCTAACGCAAATTGTGAGCATCCGTAGAAATAGGCTCCCAAAAGTGCTGACCAACGATAGAGTATCTAGTTCTGGAAGCATTGAGAAGGGGGCCAAAGCTTCTGCGTTCGTAAAAGATCTTAATGCCCTCTGATAGTCATGTTCATTCAAGAGGGTCTGCCCAACGAGAAGTTGCATATGTCCCTGTAGAAGATCGTCAGGCTCGACCAACTCGTGTATTTGTATTGCTGACCTGAACTGCGTTACACAAGGCCTTATCCACTTCCGCACAGGCCTTTGCAAGGTCCGCTACGCGCTTCACAGCTTCATCACGGCCTCCCCCCTCAAAGATGATGATGGACTACACAGGGGATGGGATGATGGATTCATCAGTAGGAGGAATCACAAGAAAGAACAGTACGGTGATACCTTAATGAGCAAAAGAAGACAGGCGGTTCCGGCCTCGGGAAATAGAAATACTCGGTTGAATTCCTGCTTTGCGGAATCAAGCTTGCCTTGACCAGCGAGCACGATGCTCAGCGCGATATGAGCCAAAATGGTAGGACGAATATGGATTGACTTCACAGAAAAGGAGATTAAGGCGTGTCTAAGAATTGATGACGAACATTTACCGCTCGTGCATGTTGCTCTGCCACGCCCCATTGCCCTAAGCGCGCATTAACAATGGCGAGGTTGGCGAGTCCGTTATGGTCTTGCGATTCACGCGAAAGAATTGCAACGACGGACGTCAGATCATTCTGCCGCCATGCATTCAGTGATGCATCATCGATACAGATCAGCTGTATTATCGGGGCAATAAGGTGGCGTGAACAACGATCAGCGCTCAACGTTTACTACTAGCTCGAGCCAAAGCTAAGCCTCAACTTACGGGCTAACATTGTCACTGAATCAGTATAAATTACTACGACTTAGCTAGGATATGGTGACCTACAGGCTAAAGAACAAATGTCCAAGTGGCAGTGGTAACGATCTGGTCACTGGCTGAGATCACTTTCTTTACTGAGTGCTTACCTGGCCAGAGTCACCGGGTGGCTGGACATTTTGTTGCAAATAATTCGGTTCAGCCCTCCTTTATTGCAACATGCATGCTCACCATTGGGGATGGGACGATGCTGGGATGTGGGCGGGAAGGACGTTCAAATATGTCCCACGGCCTCGAGGCTGGAATTCCATTTCAAAATGGGATACGGCCAACGCCCCATGAGCCTGCCCGACTGTGTTTCCGATGCCCATCTTCACCCAGCACGCGCCTCTCACCGTGGGCCAACGGCGACATCTCGACGATTCCGTTTTCAAGACAACGCACAACAACCGGCCTCTTGCCCACACAATCACTTCCGGCTATCCCAAACTCCAGGGCCGCCCCATATAATTCCAAGTCGTTTTGCAGATAGTGTTCATTACCTGCGGTCTCCGGCACCTATCAATAATGCGTTGCGGATGCATGCTTCGTCTTTAGTCGTGCGTATCTTTTTCCCTGCGTTGTTCCTATTCGTGGCTCACGCGAATATTTGGACCCACCCCTTAGGTGTTGGGTCGTTTCCTAGAGACGGAGCTTTATCTCGTGGCCAATCTGGAAAGCGACTTGATCGCCTTTCATTTCTGCTAGACCTATTCAGCGTCGTGCGGGTACAACCTGCTCCAAATCGCGTGGTATGTATATTTTTGGTATTACGGACAAATGTTGCTGAAGGTGAACCTAAGGTTTATCATCACCCACCAATCCGATCGACATTTCGCCATCGCTGTACTCTTGTCTTACACGTGCCCACGCAGGAGCTGATACAACCACAGTTGTTGAACCTCGAACCCAGGCAGTGGACGAAACAAATAATGCTTCTTGGCGAACACGCACGGCAATGATCAAGGTCAGCGCCAGTTACGACTCAAGCAGCTCTGCCGTGTGGCTGTGAGCGGCGCACACCATGAGGCGGGGCTGGGTTCGTGGAACTGCCCCCTCGCGCAGCCGATCAGCAAACTCATGTCAGATGTCATACGCATTTAACATATTTTGGTGTCGTCCATACTCGAGTGAAGCTATATACTTCCTTTCATAGCCGCGTGAAGACGATGAATCGAGTTTGACCAGCTAGTGACAATATGTTAACGAGGGCAATTCTGATTAAGACAGGAGCCATTCTGTGTCTCTTCGTGTGAATCACCTGATGGCAAGGGAGGCTGGGAGTGGGCCATATGCTACGGATGGACATCATGATCCCAGTCGGCGACTGGAAGGAACCGATTCTCCGGATTTGGACGGTAAAGTGGCTGTTGCAGAAGCCGGCTAACGTTGTTCCTCTTTGGTTGCTTCAGTGCATGTTTAAACCCGGCACTTTCGATGCCTGGTTTCTCCGGAAGCGGTCAGCTAATAGATCAACTTGCGTTTCAAGTGGCCATTTTCACCCGAACCCTAAGGCTACCCAACCAAAGGCGCATATCCTCGGTGAATCCGCTTCAAGGTAACAGACCTCCTGTGGCCCAAATCAGTTCGGGGCAACAGGTATTTGATGCATCCTACGAGCTTTTGAATTGCTTCGCAGGCAGAGCGTGCTCCCTCCTTCGCAAACTTCGGCCGGTAGCCCATCGCATCCTGCGTCCACTATGGGGCTGTTACTGAGGAATAATACCATCCAGTGACGAGATAGAACATGCAAATGGCTTATAGTCCACTCATTTGCATCCTCGACCATACGGATTTAGCGACGACTCTCTTTCATGTTACGCTGGCAGACCATGGGCGGATGTGAGAGATGGAATCTAGAGAAACACTAGCCATTGAAACCCTTCATGCGCTTATTGAGTAGAAGACGAGGTCTTCAACGACAAGAATTGCCTTCACTATCAGACCCAGGTCGACAGCCCAGAGGTTACAGACCTGCCGTTATCCCGTTCTTCGTTTGATGACCGCTCACGGCTGCAAGGAATGGCTGTACAAGTCAGTTGTGTTTGACATCACATGGACATGTTCGTGAGCAGTGCCAAAAATAATAACTCACTCTACTTCGCTGCTTTAACCAGCGGGGTAAATTCCAGCCTCAAGACGTCAAATTCCGTCCTTCGAAGCAACAAGGCTCATGTGAGTCACCGCAATGCAGCGTTGCCTGGACCGCTCTCTGCCATGGACATAAAGCTGCAGTTGCATTCACAAAATGGTTAAGCTGGGAGTCAGAAAGCACCACTTCACTGTAGACTCGAACCGAATAAAACCGCCTAGCGGGTGTGTCACAACACCCATTCGCGTTTGATGAAGTACAACTTGCAATCGGTGGAAACCACCGTATCTTGTATCCCCGCCGATATCGCGCATACCAGTGCATGGAAGGCCTAGATATAGAGACCAACCCTGACGACTGTTGTGAGCCGATGTGTAGACGAGCATGAATCGTCGGCAGGGTAGCGGTAGAGAGGAGCCGTGTACAAGTACCCGAGGCATCAGGCCTGCATCAAGGTTTGGGGTGTGGACACCACAGCCAGCTTCAAGTTGAGGGTGATTGAGGTAGACCGGAGATTTGAAATCCAGCGCTCAGCCGAGTTTCAGATCGCTCTTGGCATTCGAGGTGCCATCATTACATATACATTCAATTCAGATAGTCTTGGAGTCAGACTTCGTCTTGCGGCGCCTCGGGTCCACAAGAATCCGGTGTATCATCGTGTCAGTTTAGCGTCACTGCTCTGGAGATCAGATCAGAACACAATTGGGGGCCGACCAATGAATGTGTTCGGAGTGGCACAACTGGCAGGTAAGAGTGGCACTCTTGGACCTCTTTAACTTGGTCTGCGCGTCTTGGAGTCGTTTTCGTCACCACTCCTGCCCGGAACAACTTGTAGGATTGCGGAGACTCAGAAGCTTGGCAAAGTTGAACAAACTTGGTGGGCGCGATGCCGCAGCGTTTGCCGCGAATCTCCGGCGGGGAAGTTCACCGCATCGCCATCGCATGTCCACCGTTGATTTAAGACCATGCAGCCGGTTTCGACTTTGCTCATTCACTCGTAATGCTCCACCGTCAGTTCGTCCTCGAACCAGACGGCGACTACCCTCTCTTCATCACCGCCAAACAGTATTGGCGCCCAGAGCTAGAAGCAAACTGGGATGACCCTGATGCGTTCACACTGATCCTTTTGCATTCTACGAGCTTTCACAAGGAGACCTGGGAACCTGCCCTGCGCTATTTGCTTCAGAATGTGCAGCAACATCCTATTTGTTCACCCTGTCCAAAGATCAAGTGTGCATGGGTCATTGAGTGCCCTAATCACGGCGAGTCTGCTACGCTGAACGAACGTGCGCTGCAAAACCCTCCATTTCACCGTAATTGTAAGTCTACACCCTCTGTCTGTGTCCCCTGCTATTCGGAATGCTCACCACCAAACCTGGCCGTGTCCAGTCGGTTGCGAAAAGTATGCCGAAGCAGCACATCGTTTCATGTTGCACGCCCCAACCTTTCCTAACCCCGTCGATTTTCGTCGCGAAAAACTCATTGGCATAGGCCATTCGCTTGGCGGTGTCGGCATGTCCGTTTAACGCAATCGCTGATTTGATTGTACGCTCATTATTTTTTTGTTCGTTCGACGTTGCAGATCGATCTTGCCGACGGTTGAGCCCACGATCCGTTTCTGCGCCTTGATCCTGATCGAGCCTTTGCTCAGCCCTGAAGGGATGGGGATGCTGGAAGACCTCCGAACGAATCTCATTCGTGTTGCATACGAGCGACGCGACGTGTGGCCCAGTCGTGAGAGCGCGTCGGCATATTTCCGTAAGAGAACACGTTGGCATCCCAGCGTCCTCGATGAATATGTGGTAATTTATTTACTGCTATGGCATGTAGAGCAACATCACGACTGAACTGTCGTTTGTGTAGGAACATGGACTGAGGCCGTCCAAATGTAGCGAGGAAAATCACGCAGTGACGTTGGCATGCACACGGGAAGAAGAGGCGGTGGGTATTCCTTGTGTCATGTAAAAATCTCACGTCTGTGATCTCTCGTAGACCATGTACCTGGACATGACGGGCCCTCAGAGGGGCATCGAATCGTTGAACAAGCTATCAGCGACAACACCGGTCGGGGTTATTTTCGGCAACAAGAACGACTACATGTAAGCATGTATATACACCCTCTCATCCCTATGTAACGTGTCACAGACCTCGCAGCGTACAAGACGCGCTCATACAGCCCACCTCCGGAAGGTGCATTCGGGTGGTAAGTCGAATCGAGGGAGTGGGACACTTGGTGTGTTGAGCGCGCGTCATGGGATAATTATTTTATTTTGTTGATCACGCTTTCGTCGCAGATACCCCAACATGCACCGGTTCAACTGAGTCGAGTTCTTGTCGACGTTTGGTGCAGGCTTCTTACACCCATCGATATGAGCAAACTGTGACTACACTCACATCGCTCCCAAGAGGGGATAGATAGTGAACGGTTAATCATATTGTTAGCTCTACTGTATACCTCTAGATGCGTCTTCCGATCATCTGGCAGTCTTGGTCATGCTGCCTTTTTCCGGCGCAATGCTCCAAAACGATCCGGTGCTTCCGACATATTGATTTAGGAAATGTCAGGGGCCGCGCTCCTTCTAATATTTAATCTCCGATTACACTTACCGTCGGCAACCGCGGCAGTACTTGATGGTGTCAAAGCGGAGTATGTCGGCCTCTAAATCCGGCCCGCTACCGCTAATGAGCTGTTTAAGATCGTGAGAAACATGGGTCCACTACACACCATCCGTGTGCGCAACCAGCTCTCCTTTGTAACCAGATAAATAGGCCATGGCTACCGACTTTTGGGCAAGTTCTCACTAGTGCGCTTGTTGAGTCAAGTCCTCACGCGGAAACCAGCTCATGGCGCCGTGTTAGCAAGCGATGGATCATTGACCGCGCCACGCTGGAGCAAGCTCGCGCGGACGACCTCCAATACGTCGATGACCCCGAATACTTTACATACTTTTCCATCTTCTTTGCAAATGGTATGTCTCAAAACCTCCTTCTGGCGCACATCTCAGCACGCCGTGTCGTCGACAGTCATCACGAAGCTGGGTAAGCGGCTGAATTTCCGCCAGCGCGTGATCGCGACGGCGATCGTCTTCTTCCGTCGGTTCTACGTCAAGAACGCCTACTGCGAAACGGATCCGTTCATTGTCATTGCTGCGTGCTGTTATGTCGCTGGAAAAGCGGAGGAGTCGCCGATGCACATCAAGAATGTCGTTACGGAAGCCCGCTTGTTCTTTAGTCGTGTGTCGCCGTTTTCCTGGTGCTGTTCTCGTGTATAGCTCATGCGCGCATTTGGATGCAGAACAGCCCTTTGGTGTCAAGTCGTTTCCCTCAGACAATTCGAAGCTGGCGGAGATGGAGTTTTACCTCGTAGCCGATCTGGAATGCGACTTGACCATCTTCCATCCCTACAGGACACTCATGGCATTGTGTAGGAAGGAGAACGCAGTAGATCCCACGACAGAAGCAGGAGAAGTAGCTACAGAAGCTGACGACGGGTTACGATACTGGGGTACAGGCGAAGGACAGCTCGAGTTGAGTGACGACGCTCTCCAGATTGCCTGGTGAGTCATGTTCTTGACTGCTCCAACGTTGCTCAAGGGGAGCCTCAGGTCCGTCATCAACGATACCTATCGATCCGACCTGTGTCTGTTACACCCCCCGCACCTCCTGGCCATCACCGCACTGTATCTCACCCTCGTCCTACACGCGCCCACGCGTGAGTTGGTACAATCAAAGTCTCCGAACCAGCCCCACGATGCACATGCCAACCCCCTCCGACGATCGTCCCGACAAGCGTCGAACGCGTCCACGGACTCCAAGAAGCCGCAGGACATCATCGGCTTCTTCGCCGGACTAAACGTATCCATGTCGCTTGTCGCCACGATAGCACAGGAGATGATCTCGCTTTACGTCGCTTGGGAGCGGTATCGGGAAGACGGCGTCGACGCCAGCGACATCGCGCGGGGTGCATTCCAGGGTTCTCAGACACACGCGGGGTCACCCTATTCGTCCACGACGACGCGCGGGAGTGTGAAGCGGACGTTTTCGGAGAGCCAGAGCGAGAGCCATAGTCATGGGGGGACGCCCGCCGTTGTGACGGAGGAAGCAGGAAAAGTCGAGAGCGGAGGCATAGTGACGCCGTTGATGCTCGTCCAATTGTTGACGCGGATGCGCGAGAACAGGCTGTCCGACCCGACACATTCGACCCATGGACGGCCGGTTGACAAGCGCTTGGAACGGACGCAGGCAGCGGGGTGAAAAGTAGTTGATTCACGAACGCCTACATCCATGACACAAATCGTACTTGGACCACGTTCAAAAGGGCTTTTTGTGTGCCGCAATTTACCGATCCCTCTTGCATATATATGCAGAAGCCATTTCTACCAAATGTTGCTTCCCGCTCTCTCCCTTTAATCTGTCCCCAGGCAGGATGACTGTGTTTGATCGACGACGGTGCTCAGCTCAATATCAGTTGTCAAGGCCCGTCTCTCGAATATAATTTTTTCGCTGCCGATTGTCACCTGCGCACCGTCCCTGACGTGCTGGCTCGGACGTTCATTATCCTGCCGAAAACTGATCACCATGCGTGGCATGAGCACTGTCAGTTCGTTCTCCGTGTACGCAGAGACGATGGCAAAGAAAGTCGCCTACGTCGTGCGGCACGGCACAGCGTCAGCTTCACATGCGCACCCCGTAGAACGGTTCGCGACGCACGTTTTGCGGGACGCTCCAGACGGCGACCATCAACAAGATCGTTGCGAGCAGGTTGCTAGACGGACGCAGGTCAGCCACGTCCTGACATGCCCCCGAGCCCCAGGCGCACACGTACAAGAAGAAATAGACGATGCTGTCTCGAACGAGCACGCCCATCAAGTCACTGACCTTCCACCTGTGCAGCATGCGTCGCATGCCGAAGGCATGCTTGAGAAAACGTCCGGCCGCGAGGAGGAACAAGAGCGAGCTGACGACGATGGAAAAAATGTCCCATGCCAACGCAAGCGAACTGGCCGCGTTGACGCTCGGACCACAGACGTAGATTCCAGAGAGGATGAATTCGGTCGCTTTGGGATCGGTTGAGGTCAGTGGCCCGCGGGGAAGGGGCAACACCGGACTAGTGTTCATGAACCAGAAGAAGAATGCCTACCGTATATCCCACTTTGTGGTCCGAAGATGACAATCGCGACGGCGAGCCCAAGTCCGATCCTGGATAATACCATTATGACCAAAATCACCAAGACGGTGTTTGAGCCCAGGTACATGGCATATATGCGCATGGCCATGATCACTGGGGTGTGTTATTAGAATGAAGTCGCATCCTGATCGCAGTGCGTTACCATCTCCCACGACTGAGCTCACAAAGACACCAAAGTTCGCAAACCTGTCGACCGCCACACCTTCATAAACCTGTGTCAGCGAAAAGGATATTACAGGCAGAGGTGTTACATCTATGATTCAAAAAAATCTCATGTGTCAGTAACAGCAATCAGTCTTGAACGATGACACACTCCTGCAGCATAAGGTCAGCCATACGTTCATTCCATAGAGGAGGGGCAAGGACTCACGGATGGCGACATCGATATGTTTGCATTGACTGCAAGTTGACGATCAGGCGTGCACATCTTGGTGTGAAAACACACTCACAAGCCCAAAAGTCCCTTGGTTACTTCTTGTCAGATTACAAGGCTCGGTCGCAGGGATTTGCTTACAGAGCAAGGGCTATTCCAAGATAACGAATCTAGAATGGGCGCAAGTTGTATGGCATGAGCGCGGATTGCTTTACACTCCCTTAGAAACGAAGCTTACAATGACATAAAATGTAGACATGAACGACCATCGTTTTCGCTGCACAGATGACACAACCTTCAGCGTACAGATGCCCGCGTACGTGGCGTTTCAAAGACATACCCAAATATATTCCACCTATGCTGGTCTGAGCATTTCTGAGTAGTCCCCTCCACACGCTATTTGACTCACCTCTCTTGGAAACATGAGCACTTTCGAAGACACGGGCTTTCAGTACATATGAGCATGTCCGTGAGCAAGCATACCAGTATCATAGCAGATCAAGGCAACAGCTGCCGCTTAAATCGAAGAAATGAGAGCCGCGCAGACATGCAGTAAATCATCTAGGAAGACATACCATCACACCAGTTGCTAAGCTGGATAGCCTCTATGGTAGGAAACCAGGTAGACGAGTTGTCCGCTACGACCTCACCCATCGTTGTACGGTGTAATAAGTCACAGAGAAGTCAACGAGGTTCAGTAACAAGGGGGGAAGAAAGAGCGGGTTGCACCTGTGCCATTACTTTAACGGGACTGACGACATGCTTTAAGAGGTGGCGTCACAGCACAACATCATATTTGCACCGCCATCGCGCCTATGTAGGGTTAAATTCAAAACCCACACAGCCGTTCCTATGCCATACAAGGATGACTTCAAGTTTTTCGTTAGCAGTGCTGAGGAATTCTGCTCGTTGGACATCGCAAATTGACCGTCTGAGCGGTAAACGCTCACTCTTTGGACATCGCCCCAGATGACGCGACGAGGGAGGAGATGCGGAGGGGGTGAGGATGACATGGGCGAGAGGGGTCGGGCAAAGTGCGCAGCGCTTTCGACCCCAGACCGAGCAGGCC
>JBBPKK010001018.1:0-12749 GCA_038089215.1 Tylopilus vinaceipallidus | reverse complement strand
AGCAGTCAACAACTTAATGCAGGCTACCCGAAGCTTGATCACTTCCAGCCCACCCTGACGAAGATTTACTCGCCCAATATTCAGGTCGTCGGCATCGGCTAATGCAAGCGTCTCGTGCAAGAGTCGGGGAAGCTCATCGTTGAGCTCCGGGAATGTAACTTGCCGCGGGAAGACTCCACACCGCACCCTGGTGCGCGTGTGAGCGTTCGTCATGTATACAGACAAACAGGCCTGACCTTGGATGCTACCAAGACCTGAATCGCACGCGACTCGAACAAGCTGGCGGTAGTGGTGGTAGTGGCGGCGGTGGCGACAATAACCACCCCGCCCACAGCTCCAGCACCTTCCGCTCGTCGGGCATTAGCCGATCGAAGACCTTCGTCTGCGGGCCCGCATGTGGTGGCCGACCCTGCAGACGATTGCTCGACGATGTCGTCGTTGTAGCGGTGGGCAGCATCTCGGACGCACGCGACACCCTCCGCGTCGGGCAGCGCCGCGCAGGGGCAGGTCTGGGTGGCGTCTTGACTTCTTCGCGACACATCGGACACGAGTTGGCTGCCCTCAACCATTGCTGTGGGCCGAGTGAGCCCACTACACACCCAACGCGACCCTTCGACTCACTCCCAAACAGTCCTCGTGCAACCAGTGCGTACACTCGGTCAGCTTTGTGAGAATGTCCAGTAGTTCGTACTACGTCAATCAGCCCACGTGCCGAGAGAGAGAAGAGTGGACGCACATCGTCCAAATAGATCGGACACCGCATCTCGCTGTCTGCCTGCTTCCACTCCCTGAACGTCCCTGTCGGCAACGACGTAATTACCTCTGGCGTCGCTCGCGACCTGACCTCGCCCAACATGCTCGACAACAACAGCACCTTGTACGAATCGTCAAACAGCCCATTCGGCTACATGCATCATCAGCCCTCTCACCTACCCAGACACACGGGCCACGTACCACACGATCCCAAAAATCCCCCCACTGCTGGATCGCAGCGCGCAGCATCCCCAGCCGAAAAGACCTGCATACCCTCCTCCCGATCCAACTGCAACCGCTGCAGCAGCAGCCGTAAACGCGACCACTGCTCCTCTGTCCTCGTTCCTATTGGCACTTCGGCACGCTCATGTTGCGACTCGCTCGCCGGCACGGGCGCAGGCGCGAACCCAGCACACCCGTTCGACAGCACACGCCACGGCACTTCCCGCATACCCCGCGTTCCTCGCACTCGATGATGCCGACTGCGCAAAGCGCGCCAGCTGAGACTGGATCAGACTACCCTCGTTCCGCCGCCCGTCTTCACGCGACCGATAGAAGCTCTCGAGGATGTGCGCCAGCAGGAACCGATCACACTCGGCTCTCTCGGGCGAGGCGGGCCGATGGCCGTTGTTCTCATATGGACCGGCTTGCGTTGGCAGCGGAGTCGGCCGCGTAAACACGGTCGAATTTCAGTTTGGGTGCGGGCACGACGGCACGTCAACGACACTGGACACGGAAGGATGGGCAGTGAACTGAAGCTGCGAGGGGGCGGCGATTCGTCCGAGGGCATGTGCCTAGGCGTGTCCCTAGAGGAACAGAATCTGCATACGGTGATACACGCCGCAAACAACCCACCCGGCATGACGCACGCGCTAAATGGAAATCACGTCGGAGGGGGTCACCATCATGGACTGAACACGCACTTGTTCCTCTGCATCGACCACACCCATCTCCACATCGTTTCCACTGTCCTTCAATCCGGGTCATGGGGCATCACGAGACATTGTAGGGGCCACAGAGATGACCATAGGTCTGTTGGAAGGGAAAGAAGCCTGGACTGCCTCTGCGTTCCTCCTAAGCGAGTCCCTAAACAACCCAGATTAGAAAGACAATGAATTCAGGTTGCTGTATGAGTACTGTCGGCCGTTGATGTTCGTTGCTGTAGTCCTCGCAGTGACATTCGCCGCGGGGCCCATCTGACTAAAGTTCAGCTGCGCCGACACAGAAGGCAGTAAAGGCAGGTACAACAATTCTTCTCTTGCAGAGCTCGTCGAGGCCAGATTGAGTCCTGAGGCGAAATCCCTACCTCGGACATCCTGACTCAGCTGTCCCCTCTGCCACTCTCGTTGGCGTCTGTCCCTTTTGGGCGGTCTGGGCGCCACCCAATTGATCAGCTAATCGTCCACCCCATCCTCGTTTCCGCTCCCCGGTATCTCTGCAAACGAGTCGGAAAAAGAACGCTAGAGCAAGCTCAACGTCGACGTCGCTGGCTCTGCCCGGTGTTTGTCGGCAGAGAGGGGACATGCGAGTTTGTGGCCGTCGCGGAGATGTTCTCCGGGCTCAGGCTTGGTAGCACGGGAGATAGGATACCTAGATCATGAGTGTGCCAGCACTCGCCCCACTAACTGGCAGACCACCGACTGTCCAACTCGTCCTCATCAATGCTCGATTGGCGGGGGCGTGCGCAGAAGCGTTCGAGGGCGAGAGTGTGTTGTTGCTCAGAGGCACTCTCCAACACGAGGAAGGCCACAGGGAAGTGTGGTGTCGCGTGTGGAGGTCCAGTGGGGGGACTGGGTTGATGCCGAGTGTGGTCGTGGCGGGTGCAGGGTCCCTCGGTCTCTCGTGATGATGTGCGGGCATACGTGGGGGCACCAGTTCTATTTTGACATATATACTACTCAATCGACAGGAAGGAATGGTCGAGTCCGGCATCACGTACCTGCTATGGGGGCATATCGGGACAAGGAAGGTTCTCGGATGGTGGAGGGCCCATCTCTATCCCAGAATGATTCCTCAAGGTTGAAGAGATCGAATGCCGAGTAAACGGGGCCCCGCTCTGCAGAATGCTTGCGGATGACTGACTTGGTCACCAAGTCAAGGCTATGGCGACAATCCTGCTACGAAACAGTAAGCGAGAAGAGTGTGCGGAGAAGCAGAGACTGTACATGGTTGGTCAGTCGAAGCCAGACGGGACGAGGCGATCTTGTGATCTAGGCTCGCAATCAAGCTGTTGAAGCCCCTTCTTTGTGGCTGATTGTCGGGTGTATCCAGATTGTCAGCAAATGTGTGGTAGTGGAGCAGGACGTCATCCGTGTCTGTGGATGGCGCGAGTGAGGACGAGGAGAGACCAGAGGGACAACATGAGGGGGGAGGAGGCTCCGGTGGGTGCGTCTCAAATGGGGATCGGAATGCACAGCAAGCATTGCATCATTTAATTATTGATGCATTAATTATTTAATCTATTAGTGGTACTCATTTAGGCTATGCTGGGGCTATGCTAGGGCTATTTTCACCATGGAAAGTGCCTCTGAAATCGCAGTCCAGATTATAACTCCAACAAAGCCGAGCACGGGCCGAGACCATGCCTATACCCATGGTCATGTGAGTGCAGCGAGATTTCAAGCCAAGTCTGTGTGGGAGGAGGGAAAAAATAGATTCGAACAAATACATCATCAAACATGTAAAATAGGGTGATTGTCATATCCATCCTTTCTGACCTCACTGCCTCTCCTCTAATCCATCTCCAACGTCCTCTGACATCACACCAACCTAGACACATCAGACATACCTTGGAGTCACCTCCAATACATGGCCCATCTTGGACCGTATTAGATAAGCTTCCCCTTTCGTTCCTCCATTCTATAGGGTCTTAGTAATTAGGTTCCTCCAGACCCTTCTCCTCTCCATTCCAGTTCCACATGGTCTGTTGTGATTCGTAATGTACCATATGGTCTCTTCATTCTATTCCACATGTTCTCCATTCTATTCCATACCTCCGTACCTGACTCTGAACATATATAAGTTGTACCTACTTCTGTACTTTGACCTTAGTACAAATATTGACTAAGTTTCCCTGCTCTCGTCTGAACTCCTCTCTCTCTCTCTCTTAAATACTAGGACACGGGATTGTACAGTGGCACAACACATAAGTCCTGCACCAATGTCCTAAACCCCTCCGTCCCATTACCTCCATCAGATCTCTGATCCACCTCCACCCCCACCTCTGCTCTTTTGCCCCTGAAGCCTCAGACCTCCGTTGAATTCACCCTTGGAGAACCAGGACTTAACAGTATATTCGTACTCAAGCTGTGCAAGTTCCCTATCCCTTTGTCATAACTACTTGCATTCAGATGCGCGCTATGCACTCACGTGACAACACCCTCTGCTCCACTTTTGGTACCACTCAAAGCATTCCTGGCAGTTTTTACAGCCTATCTGCCAGATGCAGAGACTCCATCTCTGCCCTCCACACCCCTTGCCCACCCATGTCTCCCCTCACTCCATTGCCCCACAGCTCCACTCCAGGCGACCCTCTCACCACTAGAGTCATGGATAACAATGACAACAAAGTCAAACTTACCATCTTTGAGAATCCAGAAGGACCTCCACCTCCAGACCCAGACAATGGTGATGGTGATGACAACAATGGTTCATCATCATCATCAGAGTCCACCCCTGACCCCGACGACCAAGGCCCTTTCAAAGAGCCTAATGCAGTCCCACTCGCCTTTGAGCCCTTTGCTCAGCTGGTGGACTCTATCAAGGAACTCACCTGACAGGCACTCTGCCATCACAAGAGCTCTGACACTCCAAAGACAAAAGTCTGAGAGCCCGACCCATTCAACAGGCTTGACCCTTGTAAACTCCGTCCATTCATCATTCAGTGTGAGCTGAACTTCCAGGCCAATTCCAAGGCATTTAAGAAGGACCGCGCCAAGATCACCTTCATGCAGTCATACAATACCTCAAGGGAGTAGCCCTTGAATACTTCGAGCCTGACCTCCTTGGAGATGAGCCTCCGGAGTTGTGTCCCTTGTGGATGAGTGACTGGTGGAGCTTCCTCTTCAAGCTCCAGTTCAATTTCGGTCTCCATGACCCCGTTGCAGGTGCTGAATCACAGCTCAAGTGTCTCCAGATGCATGATTCTCAGCACATCTCTAAGTATGTTGTGGAATGGAACTGACTTGCTTCCCAGGTCTGCGAATGGAGCTCTGGAGCACTCTGCCAGAGCTTCTATAATGGTCTTCCCGACCGGATCAAGGACAAGTTGTCTTGCCAAGGCAAGCCCGACAACCTCTAGGACCTCCATGCGCTTGCCCAACAGATAGATCATTGATATTGGGAGTGTTACGATTCACTCGTTCTTGTACTACCATGCGCTGGTTCAACTCTCACCCCGGACTATCTTTTCTTTTCTTCTGTGATGACTCACCCCACTTTCCACGTCTACCCTAAAGTGTGATGACTCACTCTTATCTCTGACCAATCGCCTTTACCTCTCACTTGCTTCGTCATCACTTCTTCCATTTCTCACACTTGCCCTAAAGCGGTCCCCTCAAGTATATAAACCCTTTGATACCACAGATACTCCTTAGACTTGTTCTCCCTTGTAATATCTTGCATTGTACCTTCAATTCCCTTGTGGAATACACTCCTCTTGACGTCTCCTGGCCACAGTTAAGTGCCAGCTAGTCCTCTGAACCCTTGACTCAACCTAGCCCATCGCTAGCGTCGTTATAACTTAGCCCACAAGGAGTCCCCTTGTGTTCTCATATCGTCTCGACCCCTTGACCCCAACCAAGGGCTACTTCTATCCCTACCCAGGCTAGTCATAACAGGGAGTGCAAGGATGAAGTCGCACATGCCACCAAGACCTCTGGTTCCTCCCCCACCCATCAACCCACCAAACCCTCATCATCATCCTCCAACAAACCTAAGGACGACAAGTCCAAAGGTTCCTCCACACCTGCCAGTACCTCCAGCTTGTCTGGAAATAACAATAAGAAAGGTAGTACAGATCCTACCATTTCCTCTAAGCTTGGCAAGGACTGTTACAGGATGATACTTTTTCACTACCAAAGTTGACTACACTTTGGCTACACTTTGATTAGTGTCAGTCAGATGTCAGTCAGACTTGACTACACTTTTGCACTACTAAAGTTGCTACACTTTGACTAGTGTCACCACTACCCTACACTTTACTACCCCCTTTGGTACACTCTTAACCTAATGTCGCTTATCCTACACTTCACTACCAACTTTGGTACACTCTTAACCTAATGTCGCTTATCCTACACTTCACTACCAACTATGGTACACTCTTATCCTAATGTCCACCATACATCTTTGTATAGGTTACCACCCCAGATCTCTAGATGGGATCTCTCCATTCTACATGCATGATATGCATGTTCTTCCACATGAACTCTAGACCCCTAGAGGCTATGCCTTCCATTCTACCACACCATGCTGCACCAAACATATTTCACATATTTGTTGCATATTCAACTACCCCCTCATGTTCTCCTCCTGTTACTCATTTCCCTTCATTCTGATGCTTCTATTCCACTACCAGGCTGTGCCAGGCAGTGTCCCCTTTGCCCTCCTCATGTACAATCTCTAGATTGGACTACAATAGTTACAAACATGTAGAATAGTATATAAAGCCTGAATGCAAGCCAGGGAACCTAGTCTGGTTCTCCTGGGTTTTTCCCCTCGAGCTTAGCACACCAACTCAGTCCCCCCATGGTCTAGGAGGTTTAGTGAATAGCCTAAGAACAAGAGCTCAAGGGTTGTTTCATTATCCAGCTAGGTGCTTGAACCATGCGATCAAAGGGCTCTGTGAAAATGGCATATACCTCTGGTTGCTGAAGCATGTCCAGAGTAGGATCATCATCATAGTCATTGTACATGTCATCATGTTCCAAGAATTGCTGTTCAGAGTATGAATGAAGTCTGACTGGTTGGGAATGCTGTAAAAATTGAGGAAGTGTGCCCAGTCGCCAGTCACTGACATGCTTGTGTGTTCTTTGTGCAGCATTGGACAGCTGACTCATCACTGTGTTTTCTTTCTCATCACATGGCCCTTTTTGTTTCTGTATGGAGTGACCACCTATAGCATGTGGTGAACATCTTGCTCGATGTAAGCAAGCTCCATGAAGAATCTGATGTTGCTTGATGAGTTTATGAAGTCCTGGCATTCTGTCTGAATCCATATTCTTGTTGGCCATCTGGCATTGAAGGTCATTCTGAAGCTCTTGGTCCTGATATTCTGAGAGAGAAGAGTCAGATTCCAAGCCTTCCATTTCCACCTCATGATTCTTCTTCTTCTTCTGGAAAGCCACCTTTAGATTGGCTGATCTGTTGGACATGTATCAATGACAATCTGAGCAAGTGCTGCTGGCGATAGTCAAGGAACAAAGTAGCCAATGGTCTCACTGTTGATGTCCTCATTGTTGCATCAACAGAATGGTTTCATCGCTGAGCTCCATAGGGTCCCAGTCTGCTGGCAGATTTGCCATGAATTGTTGATAGTCCTGAAAGCTAGAAAAACAATGTTGATGGACAGCTTCTAGCATTTTCCTTTGTAAGAGATGACCACAAGGAATTGGGGGTGATTCTCCAAAGGAAATGTTATCAAACATGGACTGCATCACCTCAGGGCTCTCTTCCATGAACGTTCAAATGATCTCACAAGCGATGGGTCCACAGTCATATCCATTTTGTCTCCAATCTCTTCTGTAGAGTAGAACCTGACCTGGATCTTGTATGTCTTCTTCCCATCCATGTAGGCTGGCTATTGCTCTCCAAAGCTCTGGCCCCTTCCATGCATGCCAGTCATGATCATAGTGGGGGTTGTCTCTGCTGATTTGACACCCAAGTATGTATGCTATGCGTGTTGCATAATCAAAGATGACAGTGAAAAAGTGGGAAGCTTCTTGCTCATGTACCAATATTGCAATGGAGGTCAAGGGCAGGGATCCATCTGAGGGAACATGATGGATGTGCTGATATTGATAGATGACAGCAGCAGAAAGCTGAAGATCAGGGCTGTCTCTGAAGAGATTGATGAAATGACAGTGAAGAGACCACTGGTCATAGCTTTCAGCAATATGCCATAGGGATGCAAGATAGAAGTCGCCAACAGTGCTAGAAAGCCAGAGCTTGTTTTCAAGTGTTCCTAAATATTCATATGTAGCCTGCCATAGAAGTGGGGAAGTGAGATACATGGCTATAATGGAATGGATTTACCGCTCTGTCAAACATAATTGATGATAGTTTACTCACCAGAAGTGTTCTGCCTGGCCAGCCTCTCTGAAAGTGGTGAGGAAAGATATGAATTCACATCAGATCTCTCCCATGGAATTTGAACTTCATGTGCTGACTTTGGCACTTTAAGATTTGTCATATTCAAACCCACAGTTTTATTATTATTTAAAGAGCATCCATCTTCCATTTTAGGCAAATTTGCCTTTCTTGGTCTTTGTCATTTGGGTGGTCTGCCCCTTTTTTGCTTTGTTGCTACATGTCACCAAAGTTCAATGACCTGGTTGTTTTCTGAATACAAGCATACCTCACCTGCAGCCCTTATATATATTGTATTGCAATATAAATGCCACATGTTCATGATAACATCTTAGATAAAAAGACAGGCTTGGATGGGACATTAACCCCATCTATTGTCCAAAGGTTTATAACCATTTCTCATCATGAGCAACACACCCACATTGGAAACCTTTTTGACATATGTCACATCCGAATCATGCACAGGTGTGTTTTATTCTTCTACCTTTTCCACCAATGGTCTGAATGACATTCCCTTTTAATGCTAGTCATAAATAGACAAATAAAAGGCAATTCACCATCATCATTCACCATTGGTGTGACCTGACTTTAATCCATGAAGATTCACACACATTCCATCACAATGACCTGTAAGCAATGTGATGAGTGCTCATATCATTGCTAAACTACCTCTTAGTATATCTGTCAGGGGCTATGGTGGTGAATGGTGGCAGGCACTCATAACAGATATTTGAATGCAGCAAAGGCACAAAAAGATAGGTCTTTAGTGGGGAATGCATAATAAATATGAAAGGCTCAGTCCTTAATCAGTGCAAGCATGTTTGGATCATGGTAAGATGGTTTCATCGAAAAAAAGATCTTGTAAAAGAAAGGTATGTTTCTCCATACACCATGCATATGTGCTCAATAGTGACTATACTTACAGTTTTTATGCACACCTGGCACACAATGAGCTGGTGCTTGCAGTGGAATCATCCATCATAGAAGCTCTATGTATGGAATGTGAGCATTTTGAGTATGAAGTGCTGGAATTATGAACTGATAGCAGTATCCAAAAGCAGACTAAATGATTGTTCATTTTGACCAACATGTCTAGAATGGTCCTGACATCAAACCAAGCACATCAAGTCATTGTGCAAAGGGAAAACAATCCAAGAAGAAAAGAGGAATGTATGAAATCATTGTAAGTTGACATGCTCAACTAACTTGATTCATTATTATTCATTTTATTTTATTAGAACGATCCCATCACCTGCTGTCCTTTATGTGACAGACCATACAATCCAGACTGTGACATTCAGCGGTTCTGTAGAGGCTGTGAAAAATGGCATGATCTGATCTGTCTTGATGACAGTCATCATTCAGGCATCAGTTTGGATATGTTTGATCATATGTCACAAACAATGTCTCAAAAGACATGGCCATTCTTCACTGTGTTCATCAATATGTTGTGCAAACCTATACAAAGGGGAAAGCAACATGGGATTACTGGTAATGGGCAAGTCTCAGAGGCTGTTTGGCAAGTTTACTTGTCCATCAAGAATTCTGACCATGGTCCCACACAAGAGCAGTGGGACATGATGGGCATTTCCATAAATATATTAGAAGAACTGGAGGTAGATGACACCCTGCAAAAGGACCATGTTTATTACAAGTGTTCCACATGTAGTACACAGGATATGACCAGTTTCATATAGGTAATGACAAGACAATGCTGCTACCTTCCAGCTGCATATAATGTACCTAGAAATATAAATCCATTTTGTGTATCTTCATCAATGTCCACCCCTTGCTTACGCAGCTGAGCCAAATGGCATCCCAATATTTCAAACATCTTGCCAAATGTTGTCTATATAGATATATTAAACCAGCCTTGCTTTCAGACCATCCACTTACATTACTGAGTTCCTTCATAATGATTGCCTTGTCCTTGATCATTCAAGCAAGTCTGTTCAATCTCTTCATTCCCCTGGACACCTGAATGGGCAAACATATTCAATTGATTTATAAGCAGAGTGTTGAAATAAATAAATAACATACCTCTGGATGCACTGCACTGTCATCCTTTTGACAAAAGGAAATGCAATCTTCCAATTCATCCATCAATTTTGACACTATTCCATTATTCCTGTTCTTGTTGGCTGAGCCCTTTTTGGCCTTATGGGCCATCACTCCTAGGTTGAATTAAATTTGTTGGCAGTCATGATTCATTTCATTTCATCTAGTCTCACCTTTTTGGAGCTCTCTCAGTGCCACTATGGGTGTTGAAATGGGACTGTCAGAAAGATGTTTACCTTTTGGTGAATTTGATCTAGATCAAATGACCAGAGTGACTGATTTGAAATCATATGGACATTCAGGATCATTATTTGGCTCCAGTGTTATCTCATATTGGCCAGACTCAGAGTCTGATGATTTGGATGACACAGCTTTCCTTTTGTTTTTGCTCTTGGATGTCATTGTGTTTTGATCATCCTTTGAGTCATTCAAAGCGTTTGATTTGTCACATTTTTTTTTGGTCTCCTAGCTGGCTGTCTTGCCCTTGATATTCTACCCTTTGTCTGTTTATCTGTGAAATGCCATTATTGACTGCATGGCTATGAGAGGAATGTGGCACTAACACATCACACGGCCTAAATAATTTAGCCTGGTCAGAATTACCATGATGCTCATGGCAGTCAATATGTGGGCAAAAGTTGATTGGTATTTAGACATCTCATGCAATCGCTGGTGCTCCAAGTTCAAGGTTTGCCAAAGTCACAATGCTCATACAATTGTGAATGTTACAGATATGTACCTCAATACAATCTGCACATGGTTATACAACACTTTGCAGGGAGTGCTTGAGTGAACAGCTAAGTCACAGGTGCCATTCCTTGTAGTTGCTCCATAGTTGGGATGAAGAAATTCGAATGCCATTGGGCAGGTGTGGCCATGCAACTGTTGCAAATGTCAGAAGGTATGATAACTAGATAGATATACATATACTTGTGTATTAAGTCTGTCATGCAGGAGGTTGAATTGGTCACAAATAATGCTATTAGCATGGTTTGCCATTTCATTCATTCCACTGAGGATCTGCTCCTGGAGTTGACTGTATTCCATCATGCTGAAATAACAGCATTAATTCGTGGTAGACTATAAGGCTTCAGGTCAGTACTTACCACAACCACAGAGGTGGCTAAAAGAGGAAGAGGTGTGGTGTACCACACAGTAGGTTGTTGCTGGATGAGTGGTGAAGTCAAACAGCTGTACCAAAAATCTAGATGAAAATCAAGGAAGATCGGATTTGTGAAGAGAATTCCTGCACCCTTGAGGAATTGACATTTCAGAAAGGTAGGGTATCAACATACAATATATGACTTACAGTTGTTTTGTCAAATTGAGGGAGAAAAAATATTTTCCAGTTGTGACAATCAAGCATCTGTTCACAAAGAGCCATTGCTGCCACTCTCTTCTCTGTGGGCTCGAGCATGTTTTGTGGATCAACCCTCTCAGCCAGGGCATATCTCTTGGTGAAGAGTTCCACTCTTTGTGCCATTTTACTGTGGAAGCTGGTGACATGGCTGGAGAACTACAAAATGCAAACATAAATATGGTCATAAGCCAATCCAAAGTTAACATACAATTTGATATAAACTCCCATTCCACCTGGTCACTGAAACTCAGAGAATGAGCACCAGCCAAAATGGAGAGGAATAACTTACCATGGCAACTTTCAGCAGATGCCTGGCTTAGGAGTTCAGAGGCACATTCAACTAGCTGCTCAGATTGAGCGCTGGTAGTTGCACCCCATCCAAGTGTATCAATTATCTCCATGATTAAGAGATCACATGCATGATTGACATTTTTCTTGTTGTCTGCTGGTAATTTGCTCTTTTGCAGAATTTCACCCTGAGTGTTAGAATAGATCTGACTCTGGGTGTCACCATCATTGCTGGCTCATGTATCAATCTGATTGGTAAATGTGGGTATTTGGGGGAGGTACTACAAAGAGTGTAGTGAGATGTGTAGCACACCAACATTCCAAAAATACTTATCTGTTTGAAGGCCTGGTACTGGTAGGCTGCCAACATAGTGCTGCTGAAAGAAAAATCATTGGACATCTGAAACTTTTAAGTCAGTAACTCTGCGTCTGTGAGGAAGTTCAGAAGGGATTATATACAGAATTATTCGAAGTCCGAGTTATAGCAGGAACTTAAGACCTCTATTAGAATTATAATTCAAAATGAGTTGTTTCTAAATCGTTAGAAAACCATACTAGGATGTAGGGCTGACCTCCAGGATCATAATGAGCACCTAATCATCAAAATTGGCGGTCGGGATTTTGAGATAAAAATCAAACAAGGTGTTTTATGGTCAGATGTTGGTACAGCCTCAGAATGATTTCTCTGGGACTTGTAACCATTCCCAATCGATTCAGACGACTCTAAAACGCCTAGGAAAAATGCTAGTATGATGGTCAGGGCAATATATGATATGATATAAGCAAAAGGAGGAGAAGAGGAAGATGCCATTTCTGCAAACGATTTTTCCGAGCTTAGAAAACATTACCATCCTGTTCAGAGGCCTTCATAATGGTCGGGATAGTGTTTTATATGTCCATTAGTAGCCTCTACCGCTCTGGAAAAATCAATCTTTCCAGAGGGTACTTGAAGAAGGACTTGTATTGGATCAGAATGATTTCTCTG
>JBBPKK010001017.1:0-12781 GCA_038089215.1 Tylopilus vinaceipallidus | reverse complement strand
AGAGTTCTTCCTCCAGGTCCTTTACTGCCCACCAAGAGTTGTCGGCGAGCTTTGTCTTGATGTGGTAGCGGGCCCATTTGCCTGCTCTGTTTTTGTCTCCTTCCTTACCTGAGCCAATCCAAGACAGGACTGCAAGGGTGACTTCCTTTTTTGAGGAGAAGGTCTCCTGATTCATCTGCAGGTACACCTGCATTTTGATCCACCACTCGTCAAAACGGGAGTAGTCACCGTTGAAGGACCCCGGATCTGGGATTGGGTCCACCTTTTTCGTAACTTTGACCTCCGTACGAGGTCCTCTTGCCGATACTTCGGCAGCATTTGCCTTGGCTTCTGTGGCGGCAGCCCAGGCTTCGGCTGCGGCCAATTGTGTTTGTAGTCCTGCCAGCAGGACCTGCAAGTCGAGAATTTGTTGCCCGTAATCCATTCTTTTTGGAGATGGGGGAATAGATTCTGTGGACTCGGAAATTTTGTAATCTAAGTAGTACTGACTATTTCCTACTCAGAACCTTTGGCCTTGGGTCATATGACCAGTTGCGCTTTTCTCTCAGCGACTTTCTTTGTTGCTCCCATTGGAGTCTTCTTGGTGCGCCGTATGGTTTGGCGTGGGGTACATAGAAGTGTTGGATTAGGTCTCCGTTTTGACCTAAATCGAACCTTGCCTGTTTCTTTACCACAGGGGGGGTGTACTTGTATTGACGCTCCGCAGGTAAGAAGGCCTGGGCGTTGGGCAGAGGGAGTGGTTCGAGAAGAGCAAGGTCTATTTCCTCTTCTTCGACTTTGACCGTTACCTGGTCATTTGGGTTGAATTCGTATTCCAGTTTGTCTACCGGTTCGACTTTTACTCGTATGTGGATTTGACCGGCTTCCCAGTCGAGAGTTTGAGTAGGGTGGGCAACTCTGAGCATCCTTTGTATGTAAGAACAGGAGGGCTAGTCTTGCTCGACCGTTATTCCAATCGGGTCAATAACCTCCCCGACTTGGTTCGTATGTCAACAGCTGGTGGGCACAAGACCGCTCTTGCACCAACTGTGACCGGTATTACATAGACTAGTAAAAATGAGCCTCATGTGAACTCGCCTTTCGGCAATAGAAGAGAAGGGGTTTTTGCCGCGGTGTTTAAACCTTTAAAGCCTCTCGAGGCTATGGACTACTCTGCGAATAGGTCGCTAAGAGTCTATCCTCCTGTATAGGGAGTGGCTACTTAAAAGAAAAAGGGGTGCCCAAGAAAGTGAAGTCCCGTATAAGCCTCAGGTCCAGCTATGGTTTGGAAGTTAAGTACTTCCCGACTATGAGAGTAGGGTGAGAAGAGAAGTTAAGTCCTATGAAGCACAACCTATTACCAGCGTATAGCGTGGCTCAGGCTACTCTCTCAAAGGCTTATAACGAGTCAAGTAATGGGGAATGCCACAAGGACTTAACTGAGGTCCTTGGGCAATAACATTCAGGTATATATATCATAGGAACATGTTTGTACATATTGACTATAGGTCCGTGCGTATCTACATAGGTGTGACATAACGTGAGAGAGAATGATATCATAATGACGTCTCGTGGGAGACTGTGCCTGCATGAGGCGGTCTAGAACACCATGAGGTGCGGCGTTAGTGCCATGAGGCACGGTGATCAAAGATAAGTGCCACGAGGTGCGGAGATTAAATACACAAGGCAGATAAGGGTCTAGCCCCTACCACGTGCGTGCCTGACATCCAGACAGCTCGGATTCCTCCAAAGCCAGTCATCACATGAACTAGTCATGTGCTAAGTCTCACGGTCACATGCTCATAAAGTAAAATATGTCTAAGTCCATTGAGTGTGATACTGGCAGCTTAGGGCAAACCGTAACAGCAACAATATGACTGCTGGACCGTCCAACTGGTGCAATCCAAATGCAATGGACATTGATGCCACCTGAAAGGGTAAGTGTTTCAACTGCAGTGGCGACCACCTCGTTCATGACTGCAAAAAGCCTAAGCAACCTTGCAGTGACTGCAAGTTCCTTGGGGGAGGGCATCGAAAGGATTGCCCAAAACGAGGCAAATCTCGCAAGGCTTGAGCTACTCAGAAGGAGAGTAGCGATGACAGCGACTCAGACCAGGAGAGCCATAATGTCCAAGCTAGCCACAAGGGGAAGGCTAGAGAAATGCCCAAATCCATAAATGAGATGGGTTTTGAAGAAGCGAAAGCTTACTTCACAGACGTTCTAAATGCCAAGGCAAAAGAAGCCAAGGCGGGAAAAGAGTAAGGCACATAACCAATCAGGGTGGTTGTGTAGCCGAGGACTATTTTGGACATATTAAAAGAGAAAAACCCAAAAATACTTACTTCAATGTATTACTATCGGACTCGGAGTCAGTAACTTATTTTGACGAAATAACTGAAACCATGACTCAGGATGAGACTGAGCACGCCGGATGGGAATCTGGGCTTAATTTGGCTATCAAAAAACAAAAAATATTTAACAAAGAAATCCCTGATAGGATAGTGGTCTGCTCCATGGCCGCATCCAAAATAAAGTTAGGAGTAAAGGTGGCCCCATCCACAGAAAAATACTGGATGATTGGGGCAAAAGCACTTCTAGATAGTGGAGCCAACAGTATCTTCATTGACAAGCAGTGGGCTCACATGAATAAGATACCCCTGAAAAGGTTAGATCGACCTATCCCAGTGTTCAATGTAGATGGAACAAAGAATAGCGCTGGGAACATTACTCACACAACAGAGTTAATCGTCGACTATCAGGGGCACCATGAGAAGCTAGAGGCCAAAGTAACAGACTCAGGGAAAGTACCCATGATTCTGGGATATACGTGGCTAAAGAAGCACAATCCAGAAATAAATTGGGTGACAGGGGAAGTAAGGTTGACCAAATGCCCCTGAACCTGTTATCTCTTATCTGATCACTCAGCTCTGTTAAGATGTCTAGAGGAAGATGAAATAGAAAACACCCCACACGTGTACCATCATGTAAAGAAAATGGAGGTTATACCACCTAAAAAGGTAGAAAAGACGGTGGAAGAACTCATTCCGGAGCAGTATCACAACTACCTAGATCTCTTCACCAAGAAGGCCTCTGAATGCATGCCCAAGAGATGACCATGGGATCACAGCATTGACCTAAAAGAAGGTTTCATACCTAAGAAAGCAAAAGTGTACCCAATGTCAGAAGAAGAAAAGGAAGAGGTAAAGGTGTTCATAATGGAACAGCTCCAAAAGGGGTATATCTGACCATCTAAATCTCCACAAACATCACCAGTGTTCTTCATACCCAAAAAGGAAGGGACAAAAAGAATGGTACAGGATTACCATTACTTGAACAGCTGGACTATTCCAAATGGCTACCCCTTGCCATTAATATCACAATTGATCAATAAGTTAAAAGGGGCTAAATTATTCACAAAGATGGATCTCCAATGGGGGTACAACAATATTTGCATTAAAGAAGGCGACAAATGGAAGGCCACGTTTATGACCAAAGACGGGAGCTACAAGCCCCTGGTGATGTTCTTCAGGTTGAATAACTTGCCCGCCACGTTCCAAGCCATGATGAATGATACCCTGTCAGATATGGACTCGTTTGTAATTGTATATATGGACAATATTTTGGTATTTACAAAAAGCACCAATCAAGGACTCCATGACCAAGCAGTCCTAAAGGTGTTACAACGGCTGAAAAAAGCCAATCTATTTATAAAACTGGAGAAATGCTTCTTTTCAGTAGAACAAGTCGAAATGCTGGGAATGGATGTAACCAGCCAAGGAATCAAGATGTCGGACTCCAAAAAGAAGGGAGTGCTGGAGTGGCCAATTCCCACGAACGTAAAAGGAGTAAGAAGCTTCTTAGGGTTGGCAAACTTCTACCAACAATTTATCGACAAGTTCTCCAAGATTGCATGGCCACTCACCGAACTCACCAAAAAGGATAAAATGTGGGAATGGGGGGCAGAACAGCAGAGGTCTTTTGATAAGATGAAGGAGGCCTTCACCTCTGCACCAATATTAGCATACCCGGACTATGACGTGAAATATTGCTTAGAATGCAATGCATCTTTATTTGTGACAGGAGCCATATTATCTATGGAAAAAGACAGGAAATGGCACCCAGTGGCCTTTAGTTCCCACAAAATGACAAAAGAGCAATGTAATTATTCCGTCGCCAATAGAGAGATGCTAGCCATCATTCACACATTAGAAATCTGGCAACATTATTTAGAAGGAGCCAAGCATGAATTTGAGATTTGGACCGATCATGCAAATCTCTAATATTTTATGACCAGTCAAGACCTAAACTGATGGCAAGCACATTGGGCACAATGGCTATCTCGCTTCAATTACATACTAGTGAGAAAACCAGGAACAAGCATGGGAAAGGCTGACGCCCTTTCGAGAAGGGAAGATCATGCTGTGGGAATCGAAGATGACAACAAAGGAGTAACAGTCATCCCCAACTCACGGATAAGGAGATCTGAGATCACCAATATTACCTTGGAAGAAGAGGAAATCCTAAAAAGCATCTGAGATGCGATCTCATTGATGAAAGAATCCAATATGAGCAGAGAAGCAAAAGAAGGTTTCTTCTACCATGATAAAAAAATATTCATGCCCAAAGGGGATATCCAACAATGAGTTATAACTTTATATCATGACTCCACTGTAGCAGGACACGGTGGAGCAGAAAAAACCATGGAGTTGATCTCCTGATACTACACCTGGGAAGGAATGCACTCCCAGATTAAAGACTATTGTTCCCAATGCAAAAGATGCAATCAGATGAAACCAATGAATCAGGTGGTGCCTGGTAAACTATTACCCCTTACCGTACCCAAGGGACCGTGGAAAGATATTTCCGCCAATTTCATAATGGACTTATCAAAATTGGACGGGTATGATGTGATCCTGGTGGTCATGGATAGATTTTCTAAGGAAGCATGCTTCATCCCCACTAATAAGACTATAACCAGTAAGGGGACAGCCAAGCTATATAGAGATAATGTATGGAAGCACCACGGACTTCCCACATCTATTGTATCAGACCAAGGACTGCAATTCGCCTCGCAGGTTATGGCAGATTTGGCCACATCCCTTCAGATCCGCCTTAATTTAACACAGCTTTTCATCCACAGACAGACAGACAGACAGAAAGAGTAAATTGTGAACTGCAGCAATATCTACAGCTGTACTGCACAGAAAAACAAGATCAATGGGCAGAATGGTTGAGCCTAGCCCAGTTTATGTACAATAATCGGCAATCCTCTTCTATGAAGAAGTCCCCATTCCAGATCACACATTCTTATGAACCAAGGATGGGAATAGAGCCGGTTAACGCAAAAGCCCCTGCAGTGCAGGAATTCCTTGATGGAATGAGGTTGACCCTAGAACAGGTTAAAGAAAACCTCAAGCATAGACAAAAAACCATGAAAGCACAGGCCGACAAAAAGCAGTCCGCTGCGCCAGAATGCAAAAAGGGAGATAAGGTGTGGTTAAGCACCAAAAATCTTAATCTCTGGGATACATGAATCAGCTGGAAGCTGACTGAGCAATGGCTCAGCCCATATAAGATATTGGAGGCCAGTAACGACTGGAATGTCATAAAACTACAGCTCCCATGTGGCATGAGAATTCACCCGGTAGTGAACATCTCCCGCATTAAACCCTATAAGGAATGCCTTGATGGCCAACCGACCTACAAGCCTGGACCTGTGAAGGTTACGGAAGATGGTTCCAAAGAATATGAGGTCAAATACATTATCACCTCACATCTCAAGGGTCGACGTCTGGAGTACCTAGTCCACTGGTCTGGATATGGGGAAGAAGATCAGACATGGGAACCTGCAGATAATCTTGGAGCAGCCATGGAAGCAGTGGCTGAATTCCATTGGAAGCACCCTAACGCTCCCAGGAAGCTTAACTTTATTAACGTTGATCGTTTCCATGGCCTTTTCCAGCCCTACAACATATTTACTGACTGTGATCCTATCTGGAATCGTCTGGAATCCGATTCTTAGGTGGGGGGTAATGTTATGATTTGCCCTAAGCTGCCAGTATCACACTCAATGAACTTAGACATATTTTTCACTTTACGAGCATGTGACCATGAGACTTAGCACATGACTAGTTCATGTGACAACCGGCTATGGAGGGATCCGAGCTGTCTGGTGTCAGGCATGCACATGGTAGGGGCTAAACCCTTACAGTATCTGCCTCGAGTATTTAATCTCTGCACCTTGAGGCACTTATCTCTGATTGCCGTGCCTCATGGCACTAACGCTGCACCTCATGGTGCTCTAGATTGCCTCATGCAGGCACAGTCTCCCACGAGACACCATTATGACATCATTCTCTCTCATGTTATGACATACCTATGTAGATACACACGGACCAGTAGTCAATAACTACAAACATGCTGTATGGTATATATACTTCAATATGACAACCCAAGGACCTCAGTTAAGTCCTTGTGGCATTCCCCTAATACTTGACTCATTATAAGCCTGTGTGAGAGTAGCCTGAGCCACACTATATGCTGGTAATAGGTTGTGCTTCATTCATACTATATATACCATAAGGATGTTTGTACATGTTGTGCATAATGGTCCATGCATATCTACTTATCTATGACAAAATGTGAGAAAAGAAGTACATATGATGTATCATGAGAGTCATGCCTAACATAAGGCATTCTAGAGTGCCATGAGGCACAGCAATCAAAGATAAGCACCATGAGGTGCAGTAATTAAATACATGGGGCAGATAAGGATCTAGCTCCTACCATGTGTGTGCCTGACACTGGACAGCTTGGATCCCTCCATAGCTGGTTGTCACATGATCTAGTCACATGCTAAGTCTCATGGTCATGTGCTCATAAAGTGAAATATACTAAGTCCATTGAGTGTGATACTAGTCTAAGTAGATGGGCTGTAGGGCAAATCATAACAGAGGAGGGTTGGATACCCTGGAGTCACAGATGCAGAAAGGGATTATCCTCCACAAAGATTGTTACAGGATGATACTTTTTCACTACCAAAGTTGACTACACTTTGGCTACACTTTGATTAGTGTCAGTCAAATGTCAGTCAGACTTGACTACACTTTTGCACTACCAAAGTTGCTACACTTTGACTAGTGTCACCGCTATCCTACACTTCACTACCAACTATGGTACACTCTTATCCTAATTTCCACCATACACCTTTGTATAGGTTACCACCCCAGATCTCTAGATGGGATCTCTCCATTCTACATGCATGATATGCATGTTCTTCCATATGAACTCTAGCCTCCTAGAGGCTATGTCTTCCATTCTACCACACCATGCTTCACTAAACATATTTCACATATCTGTTGTATATTCAACTACCCCCTCATGTTTTCCTCCTGTTACTCATTTCCCTCCATTCTGATGCTTCCATTCCACTACCAGGCTGTGCCAGGCAGTGTCCCCTTTGCCCTCCTCATGTACAATCTCTAGATTAGAGTACAATAGGTACAAACATGTAGCATAGTATATAAAGCCTAAAGCAAGCCAGGGAACCTAGTCTGGTTCTCCTGGGTTTTTCCCCTCGAGCTTAGTACACCAACTCAGTCCCCCCACGGTCTAGGAGGTTTAGTGAATAGCCTAAGAACAAGAGCTCAAGGGTTGTTTCAAAGATAAGAAAGCTACTTCTAACAATAAAGTGCTTTTGCTCACCTGAGTTGTGCTGGGCAGATCTACATCACTACTGATATCTTGAGGCTTGAAACAAGTGTATGGTGCATATGCTGTGTGGTGTTCAAAATTAGCCTTGACATATGCTTTGATGCCAGCTTGATGTTCCAAAATGAAAGGGATTCTTGCAATGCATTCAATGCCTCACCTAGCAAATTCACCTGTCTGGAGAGTTTATAAGATGCATGACGGAAGGAGGAGAGGGGGGGGGAAACTTACTGTCCTTGATATCTTTCCAATTGCATCCAGAGCCGAAGTGATATTTGTATTGTTTGGATTGAACATGTATGGCAAAAATGATGAAGGATCCATGGTATCTACAGGTATATATTTTCAGCAGGTAGGTACTTGCACAAATGCAGGAACTGCAAAGACAATAGTACATTACACTGATCCTGGAGAGTAGTAGTCACCATGTCAAGCCTTAATGACATATTAGTATAGACAAAGATGACAGCAACATGGTGACACACTTATGGATCTGGCATGTCCCACAATCAAGTTAGACAACTATGGTGACAACGTCGATATTGATGACATACTTTCTGAGCAAATTTGGCATGGCCAACAATGATCCCCGACATCTCATTGTGTTCAGGTTGCTACAACTACGTCTGTAATTCTAATAAGTGGTGTAACTACTAACATGAAAAGGAAAAAGAATCATGAGAGCTTTCTATTGCAGTTTTGTAGTGCATGGTGGTATTTAGCACATGATTAGATCATGTCCTGGTTCCTGTGACCACAGGTAGTTGCTTATAGAATGCACTATTTAGCCCCTCAATTGGACTCTGAACACCCTTCACAAGTTGTCATACCTCTCCTTATGTATTTGTAGCATTTGTAGCATGACTTATAATAATGTAAACAGAAAGAAAAAACACAGGAGAAACAGGCAAGTAACACAATTGAAGATGATGAGTATGTATGTACATTGACTATGGTAGCTAAAATAAGGCTTAGTTGAAAGAAGTTCCTCTGTGAAGACTCATCAAGTATCATAGTGCCCTATGCTCTGCTGATCAAGAAATCTGATTGCTCCTCAGAAATAATTTGCAAACACACTTCATTGATCAGGGCCCTAGTAGGGCTGGCGGGCCGCATGTTGTCATACTATTTCATTGTCTAACTATATGTCAGTATGATCAATGTGTTGTCATGCTGCTAGTTAATGTTAACATGAACACAGATGATTGGAATCCTGGTGTGTTGAATGTGCTATCTCATTGTCTGACCATACCAATTTCAACAGACTATCACCCACTTGCAGGGATGATCCATAAGGACTTCGAGTATCCACTTTGTTTCATGGATCCCATATCATCAGTACATTGTCATGCTATCTACTATTGTCTAACCATGCCAATCTTGATAGACAGTCACTCAGGCTTAACCCTCCCATGCATCAGTATGCCAGTACATCATCATCCACAATCACAGGTCTCAGAGAGATGATTCATGAAGACTTTTTGATGTAATCTAATTCTTTTTGTCAAGGTCCCAGAGCCTATACTCATAAATATCAGAATAGCCATCTTCCCTCATGCTATTCACAATGCCCAGAGTTACAGTGCCACACTGGTCATTCCCTCAGTATTTCCCTCCTCTCACATGTCATTCTGTGTTTCCCCTGGAATCTACTGTACCACCACCACCTCTTACACAGCACAGAGTATTCCCTCCTGAAAATCCCACTGAAGAATCTGGAGAACACCTGGTCCAGGGACAGTACATAGACCCTGCCCCTGCCTTGCCACATTCCAAGGTTTTGATACTTAAGCCTGGAGGGGAGGTGTCTAGAATCAGTTGTGGTGGTTATAACCTCCAAGAGAAGCTTGGTTGGGCCCCTGCTGAATATGAGGAAATTCAGGTATGTAAATCCATCCGATGTCTCAATCATCTTCTAAATTCAACATCAGAATTTCATTGCCCAACTTGCTTGGGAGCACCTCATGACTAAGAAACTGTGGAGCAAACAGCACAGTGATCACCTTAAAGTGGTGTTTGGAAAGGCTGGTATCAGTTTCCTTCAAATAGGACCTTCCAACCATTCCATAGGCAAAAGAAAGATACCTACAACTTTTGGAGTATGACAGCAATTGGGTGGTTATGGATTTCCTTAAAATATATCTCAAGAACAGCTCTGGCCATGGAGGATAACATAGCTACAATGTACATTCTCGAGAATCATTTAAATGTCTAGTTGTGATCAACATAAGTGTTCCACTACAATCACACTGTCCATTGGTAAAGATGATATAGTAGTGGGAGTTCCATTGAAACGTTGGATGTCCACTTGCTGTTGCTTCACAGAAACTTTCATCACTGACAAGATTGATCCAAAGACCTCTCCCTCCCCTTTTTTGATAACCATGCAAAGTGTGTTCTTCTTGATGGGGTAGAAGACTTTTAATGCTGTTTTGGGGATGATTTCCTGCAGAAGTCACATGCCACTGGTATGAGAATTAAGTGTAACTGAAATCTGACCAGGAGGAACAGGGCCAGAGTCTGTTTGGAATGGGGAAGGGATGCATGTTTTGACAAGGTGTCCAATGTAAGTATTGTGCCAACTGGCCATAAGTTGGAAGACTGCCTGAAAGTCTTCAAGAGACTTGAGTATGTTGGGATGCAACAAAAAACAGTATACTGATTGATGCCCACTTAATAAAAAAAACAACAGTATCACAGGGGAAAGTATGAAATACCTTTGAGTGCTGGCTGGTTGAGCTGTTTGCAGTTGCTTTCATTAATTACCCAGGGGTTAGAAGCAGATGGTTCATTAAGTTCTGGTTGTTCATTTTGTGGAGGAGTGATGATTTGAGGAGGTGGTGTGTTTGCCCTATTAGACATACTTGGAGCTTCGGCATGTGTAAATGCCTTAGTGATGGTAAATAGCTCTAACAGGGCCAAAGGCATCCTTGAGAGCCTTGTTTTAGAGCCCCTACATCCTTCTCAGCAATAAAGCAGGCAAATAACATAGTACCTACTGGATGACAACACTAGCCATTGGGCAAGTGTACAAGGAAGAGACTCCTGATGCTACAACACACTTGTCTCCCTCGAAACGAACCAGCCTCCCCTGCCATCCATGGTCCTCGCCAGCAATGATTAAAACTTCTTTTCCAAGATATTGTTCATTCTTGTCATGATTGTGCACATGGATTTTGTGCACAAAATAACTGATGGGGAGTGAAAACCTAGCTTATTGTGCTGCTGGGTATGATTTATAACAACCAGGTATAAATTATAAACCTTTGGGTCAGATATTAGTGTAACATCAAGAAGCTTGTCATCAAGATGCACTGCAGAGACTGTTCCAGAACAACCTCTGCGAACTCCTGTCATTATGATGACAGGATCACCTACTCTCACATTGTAACCCCAATCAGGTGTGTATTTGAGTACACAAGTGTCCACCTTGAATATCACTGACTTGATTGCAACTTGATATTTGTGGTAATGATCCTTGGGATTTGATGAAGTAAAAGTCAGAGTACCCGCAAGTCATTCCACTGAAGTAACATATCCAAATGTGCCAGCATGAGTGCCATTTCTGACTTCTACAGTGTCTCCAATTTCAACTAGCATTGCATCAGCATCATGGATGGGGTTAATGGACCCATTTTGATACCTGACTTGCTGATATGAGGAGTGAGTTTCCAAGAGGTGAGGTGGGACTTGAAACTGTAGAGAGATGAGGACACATTAGATGGCATGGAAGAGTTATATCACCTCTATATTCCCATTGGAAACAGTGATTTCGCCTGTCTCACTGTCTATGCAGGTGACAAGTCCAAAATATCCCATAATCTGGTTGTGAATGTTTTGATGGTTGGTAAAGGGGTCTTCAATGACCCAGACCATGTCCCTGACATGGTACAGGCAAGATAACAAAGCAAGGGATGCATCATATTCTCCTCCTTTGAATAGGTGCACCATAGCCGACAAAGTTTCCCTCTCTATGCTGAGCAGTTCCCCAGATTTTCCAAGGTGCATGGAGTCTGATATCACAATGCAGTCCCCAGTTTTCCAGAAAAGTCAATGATATGCCTTGTACATTGCCTTTATAAAGGAGGGATGCAGCATGGAGGTGGCATGAAGAGAGATCTGGTAAGGTGAGGGTGTGGGGATATGGATGACTTGATTGATCTTCACCTTCATGAGTAGAAGGCCAGTGATGAAGATTTGTCTCCAGTATTGATATTGAGTAAGGCCATGGTATGGTTGCTGCAATTGGCTGTAATGTAGTGCAGGGTTAAAGAGGTGGCAGGTCACTAGATCTGGACTGATTTCATGGTTGGTGGGGCATTTCCTTTGTCTCAGTCTTTGAGGAGCAACAAGAATGTGGAGTTCCACTGCATCCTTGTCAAATGAGAACACATAAGCTATACAGTGAGCAACAAAACTGTTGCAATGCCTAACCTCAATCTGGTGTGCAAAGCACACCACAATCACATGTGGGAATTTCGCTTAGCTTTGGTGATACCAAATATAGTAGTCGCTCTTGGCTACAAATCATTCCCTTATGTCATGTGATTTAAATCACAGCAACATGAGATATACTCCAATTAATCAGGGGTACTCATTGCAACAGTTTTGTTGCTGACATGGAAATATATGAAATTGACATATTTTAAAGGGTTTTTACATAATACATTGGTCATGTGATGTACATAAATACTCCAATAATACAAAAAAATTGAAATATCACTTCTCTTTTCACTACCACCATCATGAAATCCCTTTCTACTGAGCAAATCACCCATATCACTTCTCTTCTGGAATTGGGTCAATCTACTTGCCATATTTCAAATGCTACTGGCTTTAATCACTCTAATATTAGTAGAATCCACTTCAAATACCTTCCCAACCTTCCTAAAGCTACTGGTGGATGTCCATCTCTTATTACTCCCACTAACATGCAACATGCTATTCATCTAATTGGAACCGGAAAGGCTGAAAATGCTGTCCAAGTCAGCCATACACTCTCTAACATCAAGAACCATTCCATATCTTCCCAGACCATGCACCATCATCTCAAACAAGCAGGAATGAAGGCTGTAGTCAAGCAAAAACAGC
>JBBPKK010001016.1:0-12788 GCA_038089215.1 Tylopilus vinaceipallidus | reverse complement strand
CCCATGTATTTCCTTAGTTTTGATACAGTCTTTTAACCCCTGAACCATACCTCTGGTATTGAGTCTAATCTCTACCAGGCTTTACTAGTTGGTGTGTCCAACACATCCCTAGCCCCTAGAAGTATCTCTTGGGTTCATCCCTGACACTGATATGACCCACATGCCATTGACAGTACTATACCCATGGCTGATGCCACAATACTACAATGGCAGTGGTGCAGAATGGTGGCCATCCATACAGCACCATCATGGTGACATCACATATGAAATAGACATGATCTCAGTCATACATGTAGTAGATATGATTAATATATTGTATTTCATTTGCTACATCATGTGTATCCAAGCCAAAGAAAAAGTAGAAGGGGAGGAAGAAATCCAACATTCACTGTAGTGCTGTTGTGCCACTGTGATGGCACTGTAACGCTCTGTACAGCCCTATGGAGAAAAGGTTGGCTGCACAGAAGAATCTTGGCTGCACACCCTGTGTGACTGTGACATGGCTGTACTGTGGCTGTACTGCAGCTGCACAGAGGGGGACCCTGCTGTAAGCCTGTAGCATCTGTAGCCACTGTAACTTGCTTGTACAAGGCTGCACAGCTACCTCTGAATTTGCTGATGGCTGCCCCCTGAAATTGAGGAAGTTCCACAAGATTGATAAAACCAAGAACAAGCTATTCAACATGCTCTGTCAGTCACCTCATGGTATAGTGTAGGATATCAATGGGCTAATCTGGATGACTTGAACATACAGGTGAAAGCAGCTTCAAGCTGTCCAGCAGTCGGCTCCCATGGTCCACCCTTGAAGGCAATTTGCAGAAGCAGGGATACAAAATCCTGACTTGGCCACAAGGTGTGACACATGATAGAGAAAAGGGGATACCTGGTATGAGTGCCAAGGAGACCAACAAGCTTTACAATGCATTCTTTTGTAACACATGTTGGCTTCAGTTTGTGCCATGCAACAAGGGTGAGTTGTCTGGCATGCACTGTGTCATTTCCAGTACTATCAGCAGCAGCTGTAGACAGCAACAGTGAGACAACCTTGCTGCTCAACATGTCAGGCTCGAATGAACCCTGCAAGAATAAGCATTCAGACTTGACCAACATTGAAAAGCCACTTAGGTGGAAGGAGCCGATGGTCAATGTCAGACAGCCTCACAAGAGATGGCATGTTTAAGCACACATTTGAAGTCACATGCATCCTCACCTGACAAGTGATGACCTTTGTGGCCATTACCACTTCACATTGTGGTTAGTGGGTGCTGTGATGCATACTGCCATGTTTCTCTCAAGCTTGATGTTCCACCATCTATTCCTGTATGAACTCAATAGGATTCAGCACCTGTACCTGTAGAAATGATGCATCATTTCTTGTACTTGCATGTTTTGGTGTAGTGCACAATAGTATGCTCTGAAGTTGTGCACTACTGTGTTCAAACTACGATGATCCTCCATCCCCCTCAATTCAGATCTCAGATCTATACATGGAACAATTTTGCATAACTAGGCATCAGTGCAAAAACATCATGCTGACGCCCAGTTAGGCAATTGTGCTCACTTGCCACCATCATCCAATCATCATGCCTCCTGTCATGTGGCAGCATTGTCCCACCTGTTGCGCTCCCTGCCTCAACTTTTCCCCTCTAATTTTTGCATTCACCCTGCTGCTATAGCTGTCACTGCCTGTCCTCCCCATTTTCCACCCTTTCTACCTTCCATCACTGCCCTCCGAGCCACCATTGCCCTGGATTGCAGCCACCCTGATTGCCCTCCTTGCATCACATTGCAGTTACTCCCATTCCCCTCATTGTGGTGCACAATAGCTAACCTTATCATCCTTGCCTCATGTTGTGGCCACCCTCCCTGCCCTTGTTGCTAGCACCATGCATCATAGCCACTGTTGGTCCTGTCCACCCTGACTGCAACCACTCTCATGCACACTTGAGCTCAGGCTCTGTCCCTACTGCTTTTCCATTGCCTTCTTGCTATTCCCCCCCCCCCTTCCACAGGTAATCAGGAGACCGAGACAGACTCAGATGATGGGATAGGTTTGAGGGCAGCCACAGTAGAATAATACTATGAGTATCATACATCTGAGTTTTTAATACAGCACCACAACCTGCATATTCTTTCATTCAAGTGGTCTCAATACAGAGGCTTGTAGAAATACATCAAGCACATAAAAAATGGGAGAACTACACTTCAGACTATGACTCAGATACTTATCACAACTCTGGCATGATTTCAGTCTATTTTTGTGGGCTAGTTAGAGATTTATAGGAGATTTACTCTTGTGGGCTTGTCACAATGTCTTCCAAGTCAAATAATGTTCCCTGATCACACTATAATGCAACTTAAGACTAGTCAAGGATCCTAATCAGTAGAAACCCCCATGTGCTTGGTCTACTGTTACTCATGTTTCACCACACTATAGTTGTCACATGACTGGCTGTGTTGGTGAACAGTACATGGTGTTAATTTATAGTTCAGCATTGTAATCAAATACGAGTTGCAGGTACTAGTAGCAGTGTCATCATTAATAACAGAGAGACCAGTGCTAGCATACTACTGACATGGGGCGATGAGCAGGCATGCAGAACATGGTGCCAGATTCCAGATTCCAGGTCAGGGATGCAACTGGGAAATTCTGACACAAGGCACACAGCTTCGATATTCATCCATATTGCATCAATAATTCGGGTTGAGATGTAGCTAATTTGAGAAAGAATAGAAGACTTCTTTGATGTAAGATTGATGAGGGAAGCTACTGAAATGGGATGTGCATGTAATGCAGTAGTGATGCACAACTAGTTATCAGTCAATTGTGCACTACAGTTGTATTCCTATTACAATGAATTCCTTGCATTAAAACTACAGTATGGCCTCGATTCAGACAAAACTTCTGTCAGGCACATGACATATTCCTCAGCCACAGCTCAATGGTAATCTTGATGTGTGATGACAGTGCCCAGCAGTGCACTGCCCCTCCAGACAGACAACATGTCGCCACCAGTGCTGATAATGGAACCACGAATGTTGACAGCAAGAGGATGAACTTGTGCAGCTACGTTTTTTTTTGACAAATTTGAATGAGCAGGAGTGCAAAGAGCTCAGTGTCCGCACCTTAGTGCATGTCTGCCTTCACCAGGCTCATCCAAGCATGATGGACATCCCTTACACAGTGAGGTGTTCATGTTTATCAAAGAAGACCGGGAACGGTACAAACGCTCAAGGAGGCAATGGTAATATGCATCCTGTTTTCAGACAAGATTCCACAGTCGACTTCATGTGCATCCAGAAGCATGCATGCACCAGCTCAAAGCTGCACCTCATGAGCACCCACTAGGCCATTCACATGGCCGAGTCCTTGTAACTGAAGACATCGGGGGCCCAGTGCAGTGGTGGAGGTCAGGGGCTTTTGAGAGCCGAGTGGTGCCAGGAGAGCGAGGTCAGGAGCAGGATTGCCTGTAGTAGAAGACTTTCCAGCATGCTCATAGCTTAGAGCGACCAGGCTGACCTCTTCAGCAGGATTCATAGTGTGGAAGGGAACAAGGTCAGTTTTATTGACTGGATGTGACAAATAAATGGAAATGAACAGGAGATGTGGTTAGTGTTGAACAGGCTTGTTGCACAGTGGGCAAGCCTAGTGGCTACTCACCAAGTGGTGTGCTGTGGTATGCTGCTACTGATGGTGGATGTAGGAAGACAAGAGTCTATTAGAACTCAGATGACTGAGTTCAAATCTATATACCATACAGGTATTATGTGACTGGGGTATCACTACTGTATTAATGGTAATAGTAATCTACCTACTGGGAGTGGAGGTTACATTCCATGTATATGTACTAGCATCCATTCAACACTCCCCTGTGTTTTGCTACTGGTGGGGTGCAAGAACATAAATATGGCATGAATTTAATCAGCCTGAGGGGCGTCATAGAAGACAAGCCCGAGTTGAGATCTAAACTTCTCATGTTTGATGCAACCTAAGTTCTTGGTGAACATATCGGCCGGGTTTTCAGAGCCTTCGACAAAAGAGAGCTCAACAAGGTTATCACGGACAAAATTGTGGATGGCATGCCAGCAGATGTCAATGTGCTTGGAGCATTTCTCTGTTACAGGGTTCGATGCCATAAATATGGAACCCTGATTGTCTCCACATAGTGGTATTGGCTTTAGACTGTAGCCAAGCTCCTCAAACAGAGAGTATAACCAGACCAGTTGTTTGGAGCAATCAGACAGTGAAACGTATTCAGCTTCGGTGGAGCTGAGCACTACTCACTCCTGCTGGGTGGATTTCCAGCTAAAAGTGCAGTTGGCTAGTTTAACAAACCAGCCAGTCTAAGATCTCCTAGTGTTTGGATCTGAGGCCCAGTTGGAATCAGCATGGCCAATCAAGCCGGCCTTGGAGGCACCATCGAAAACAAGTGAATAATAGCGAGTTCTGATTAGATAGCAGCAGATATGCAGCGCTTTATCTAGATGTTCCTTGGTGGGATTTGCTGATTGCTTCAACATTGCTGTCACAGCATAGGCTATATCAGGTCTAGTGCCTAGTGTGATATACAGCAGTGAGCCAATGACCATCTGGTACTGGGATCGCAACTCATGGTCGATAGGTCCTTTGTGAGAGATAGGGTAATACCCCTGGGGTAAAGGTGTGGGTGCGGGTCTGGCATTGGTCATCCCACAGCACTCTAATATTTTCTCAAGATAGGAGCATTGATCAATCAAGATTGCTTGACCATTCCTTCGAATGTGCATGTGTAGGAATTCCTTGGCTGGGCCAAGATCTCTGCACTCCCACTTCTTCATAAAGAGACCTTTGATCTCATCAACAATGGCCTTGGTAGGACCACAGAAGAGGGCATCATCAACATAGACAACAGCAACCACAATATTGGTGCCTTTCTTCCTGTAGAGGAAGATACCAGCATCAGACTTCAGACGTTCAAATCCAAGATCACGCATTGACTCATTTAGAGTCTCCCACCAGGCGAGTCCGGCTTGTTTAAAGCTGTAAAGGGCATGCAGTAAGCAGAGAACTTTGTTCTCTTGCCCTGGAACTCTAAAACCCTCGGGTTGGCACATGTAAATCTCTTTTTTGAGCTTCCCATAAAGGTACGCGCTCCAAACATTGAGTGCTTTGATGTGCCAGTTCTCTAGAGAGGCAAGAGCCAACATAAGTCGGACTGTCTTGAACCTAACCACTGGAGAGAATATTTGGTCGAAATCAACTCCCTTGACCTGGGAAAAACCCTTTGTGACTAGACATGCACATTTATGGCCGTCTGGTTTAACGTCAAAGACCCATCAGTTGTCTATGACCTTCCACCCCTTGGGCGGGTTCACAAGTTGGAAAACTTTGCACTCTCAGAGCATATCAAGCTCACGTCAACAAGCAGCTTTCCACTCTTCCTGTTCTGCAGGGGGTAGTGACTTACATAATGTCCCTATATGTCCACTTGCAGTGTGGCTTAGATGCTGCAGTGTCTAGCCTTTGAGGGATTGCCTTAGACATTAAATATGCCATGAAATCAGCTCCCCCTTCCCGACAGAGTCTGTCAATGTCTGATTCAGATGGAGTCAGAGACAGAGGGGTAGGAGTGGAGGGTGCACTGGGGGTGTCAGGAAGACTTCCAGGCATATTAGCACTGGGAGCTGGACAGGACGAAGGTCTGGGCTCACCGAAGATGTCATGCATTCTTCCTCAACGGATGTCCTGCTCCTGATCCACTGGGTGTCGGTCATCACTGTACACATTGCCAGGGCAGCGAGGCATGTGGTGCTCACGCGCTGAGTGGCAGAGTGGGGCAGGGGGAACCAGAGGAGGCACAGCAACTTGCATCTTGCGCAGAGTAGCAGGCTGCGGTGCAGGGGAAGGCGATGGAGTGCGAGGGGGGACAGGTGCAGGAGAGTGGGCTCAAAACATAGGTGGACTGGGTCTGTGGCCTTCAGTGTCACTGTCTCCATAGGAACCAGGTGAAGGTACCCTTGATGGGGGCGCCCATGGTTGACCTATAGGTTGCTCAGGTTGTTTTCCCTTATTGGTGGAGCACTTGGGGAAACGTGCTTCTTCCCAGATGGCATGAGAAGAGGTGAAAATGACATTGCTGGGGGATCACATAAAGATCCAATTGTGATCCATGCCAGGTGCCACACCGAGATGCGTCATCAGCTTGGCCTTAGGTGCCAGCTTATTATCCCGGGTGTCGGCAGGGACATGCACAAAGGCAGCACATCCCCAGACTTGGAGATAAGAGACATCAGGCATGGTGCCATGTAATATCTCAAATGGTGTTTTGCCATTAAGCCGGCGCATAGGGGTCCAGTTGTAGACATGGGTGGCATGGGAGAAGGAAAACTCCCACCAGCTATCAGGTGCACAGGCATCGTGCTGCATCAACTCTGACTTGTCACCTAAAGTCCTCATGAGCCTTTTGGCTTGGCCATTCTGCATAGGAGTGTGAGGGGCAGATTGAAAGATTCTGATCCCCTGTTCCTTGAGCATTGTATTGAATGCTTGGGATTTGTATTCTCCCCCAGCATTGGACATCCATCCTACTACCTTGCACTCGAATTGTGTTGAGACCATTTTTAAGAAATGCTGAGTGGCAGTCAAAGCGTCATTTTTATTGTGCAATGACATGGTCCAAGTGAAGGAGCTGAAGTCATCAAGGAAGGTGATGACATAGTGGTACCAGTGATATGACTCAACCAGGAAGGACTTCAGATCCGAGTGGATAAGCTTGAATAAGCACAAAGCACACTGCTCAGAAGGAGGGAAACTCCTGTTGGGAAATTTGCCTTTGATGCATCTGGGGCATACCAGGTCTTTGGAAGGGAAGTCTACCTCAAGGAAGTTTATTGTGTGCTTCTTTGCCTGACGAAGCATGTCGCACGATGGGTGACCAAAACGCTTATGAACTATGTCATAGTCAAGGGTGCTGGTCATAATGACGCATGGTTCACTGTGTAGCGGGACCTGCTCCAATGTATAGATGGTGGGGCCAAGTTGACCAGGCTTAAAGGTGGCAAGTGGTTTGCTGTCACCATATGTCATTCTCAGCCCATGTAAGTCTCCTGTAACGTGTGCACCATGAATCAATAACTGACCCATTGACACTAAGCATACACTGGATCCGGGGATATGTCTGACTTTGTGGAGATCCAGCAACTGAACGTTTCCAGCTGCGTCTTTCCATTGTACAAGGACTTGTCCCAGACCTTCAACGAATATAACATTTGAGGCAGTGTTCACTGGTATCTGTTCTTTTCCAGTAAGTTTCTGGTACTTGACATAATCAGCGTGGTGGGGTGTGAAGTGCATTGAAGCACCAGAGTTGAGAATCCAAAGGTTCTCTAAGTTCTGTCCACAGGAACATGGGCCATGAGGCTTTGACGTCTTACTGCTATTCACACATTCGCACGCAGGGAATGAAGATGTTATTGCAGTGGGGGAGGAAGATACAGGTAGTGCTACAATGTATGGATGTAAACTACGAGCTGTAGGAGCATCTAGTAGTGAGCACGGTTCCTGTGTCTGTGTGAAGAGGACTGACCTCATTTGAAAGTCACCAAACCCATTGTCGACAGGTTCTCCTCCAAATCCGGCAGTGGCAGCAATGTCCTCGTCAACTGGGTTGGCATAAAGCCCCATGATGTCATCATCGTTGTGGGTGGTCCTGGAAGGGCCTGCGATGGCGTTGGTGGGGGCTTGCCAGCCCATGTCTTTGGTGAGGTGTTCATCCTCGCTGACATCCCACTCGTCATCCAAGTCCATCACCCAGCAGGCACGCTTGCAAGAGCGGTGACCACACTTGCTCCACAGCTTCTCATCTTTGGAATCTAGTTCCTGGATGGTGGCGGAGGAGTGTTGGATCACTTGGTCCAATGCCCGTATACCCTGGTAAGAGGGCTGCACTCCGATCTGATCCGCAAGGTTGAAAGCCTTTTGGATGCCAGGGTGGAAGGGAGCGCCCTCTTCCCCTTGGAAAAGGTGGGGAGGGTGGTTGGAGAGGACACGAGGGTCTGGAGTTGGAGAGGGGCCAGAGGTGTGGAGGACAAAGGAGGTTCGGGGGGTGAAGGCCAACAATGTGAGGTGCACATCGTGGGCCTGCTTGCCCTTGCCCTTACTGCATGGCTTACGTGCATGCTTCTTCTTTTCCTCTCCTTCCTTCTGCTGCTGCTGCGCCGGGGGGCACTGCTGCTGCTGTTGGAAGGTGGGCTTGGAGCCCTTTGCCTTGACGGTGGAGATCTTGTTCGTGTTGGTGGTCTGGTCAGACCACCTGTTCTTTTCCCCCAGGTTCACTCAGGTCTGCCAGGCAAGGGAGGCCGCCAACACAATGTCAGCAACCTTGGGTTCCACGGCAGCCCCCGTCGCATCCTTCTTCTGGACGAGCATCTGGGTCATCACCTCCATGGAAGGAGGGAGCTTCGCCAGGAGGATCATCCCCTTGATGTTCTCAGGAATTTTATACCCCATAGAGTCAAGGGTGGTGAAAGCAGATTCTGCCTTGGTTAAGGCAGGGACAGGTGAACCAGAGTTGGGAACAGTGAGGGCAAGAAGATCATGGAACTGCCTGTAGGCAGTGGTGATGTTGGTGCCACTGAAGTCAGCCTTCACGGCGACAACGAGGTCTTTGCATGAGTCATGGTTGTACTTCTCCCGCAAAGTGGGAGTCATCAAGAGGGTGATGGCACCAACGATGGTGTCGTTGGCACCCCTGATCTTGATGAATGCATTGACATCGTCATTGCTGCCCGAGCTAGGGCCGGAAGGGATGGCAGAGATGGCGAGGGCCCAAGTGGTGCCAGTGGAGCAGAGGTAGGCCTCCATGATGGGCCACCAGGAGTTCCAGTTGGAACTGTCGAACTTGGGAACATTGGAATCGAGACAGAGGGACATTGTTGGTTTCTGTAAGAGACAAATGTAAGCTTGAGTCTCATAAAAACAGACTGACAAGGTTTCTCCCTACACATAGTAGTGAGTTGGTCACACATACAAGGTACAGCGAGTGACTTTTCTCAGCTACCACCATAGAGGTGGAGCAGGATGGGCAGTAGAACCAGCGGCCATCTCATTTACATCTGGTTGTAGGTGTGCCATAATTTGGCTCAACGCTACTTCCAGGGGTAACCAGCTAGGCTAGTAATCAGCTCAGCCCGAAGGTGAGCATCATACCATGTGAAGCGGGGCTCATAACCTGTTGAACAGGCTTGTTGCACAGCAGGCAAGCCTAGTGGCTACTCACCAAGTGGTGTGCTGCAGTATGCTGCTACTGATGGTGGATGTAGGAAGACAAGAGTCTATTAGAACTCAGACGACTGAGTTCAAATCTATATACCATACAGGTATCACATGACTGGGGTATCACTACTGTATTAATGGTAATAGTAATCTACCTACTGGGAGTGGAGGTTACATTCCATGTATATGTACTAGCATCCATTCAACAGTTAGATAGCACAGGATCACACTAGGCGTCACTCAGGAACATTGCTGGGTATACTGCTTCAATCTAGTTATCTCGAGCCAGGGGTACACAAGCTGTGGAGGTTGAATGCACTCTCTCCTTCTAGTCTCCTTTGTACACACATCAGGAATTTTACAAAAGTCTAATTTGAGCTAATTTGAGCTAATTTGAGCTAATTGTGCTAATTTCCACCATGCTCAGCGCACTCAGCAAATTAGTCAAATTAGCTCATTAGCCAGAACATGACCAAGCTAGTACTAGTAATAATGATATATACAGGTGCTTGTTGAAGCCTATACTACAAACAGAGTGAAAATAAACTGTGCACATGCAATCCAATTGGTGTAGTGGGCTGGTAGACAGACTATGAATCAGGTAGGCTATTGGGTGAGGAGGTGGGAGTGGGCCATGCAGGGAGTGGGTGGTCAATCATAAGCGAGATGTGTCGGCATGTTGATGGAATGTTCACAGGCAACAGCTCACAGAAAGACAGTTTAGTGGAGGAGAGGAAAAACATCAATTAGTGAATTTATGCATTGCATCTACAGTATACAATATACTACTGCAAGATGTCCTACCTTTGAGCAATGCAAGGTGAAGGTTTAGAGGCGCAGTGGCTTGCAAATGAGGCTATGTTGCAAGAGAACATGTGATCGGTTCCTGGCAAACATTCCATCAACATGCTGACACATCTCACTTATGATTGACCACCCACTCCCTGCATGGCCCACTCCCACCTCCTTGCCCAGTAGCCTACCCGATTCATAGTCTGTCTACCAGCCCACTACACCAATTGGATTGCATGTGCACAGTTTATTTTCACTCTGTTCATAATATAGGCTTCAACAAGCACCTGTATATATCATTATTACTAGTACTAGCTTGGTCGTGTTCTGGCTAATGAGCTAATTTGACTAATTTGCTGAGCGTGCTGAGCACGGTGGAAATTAGCACAATTAGCTCAAATTAGCTCAAATTAGACTTTTGTAAAATTCCTGATGCACCTTCACAACTGTGCCGACACGTTGAATATCAACGACGACCGAGCATCATGGCCAGCGTCATATTGCAGGAACCCGAAGATGATGGGTCTCGGTTACGTTTGGCAGTCTCAACACACAACGAACGTATCATCATGCTTGTGCATATTTTCTTGATGGACGTCGAGTTGTTACAGGTTTTTGGGACAAGACAGTAAAAATTGTCGCATACACACTAATCATACATAAAACGAGGTGGACAGGTGGGTGCGCTTTTCATAAAGCATCAACCTCCATGGCATCCGCTGCATCAAATTTCGCTTCCATTGTTTCTACAAGTCCGGGCTGGAAATGGAGTCAGTAAATATATAATGTAGCGTGTTAATAAAATACATACTCGTAACATTTGTTCTTCCTGGAATTCGAGGTCTTCCCGACTACTCGCACTCAGATGAACCCATCCAACTGGTGTCAGGCTTGTACCAGTTTCAGAGAAGTCAACCCGTTTTGCCCAATAGGCCGCGACCTTCTCGACCGCACCTGCACCTGGCCCTGCAAATACAACTTTCCACTCCAGCGACCTTAGTCTGTTCTTCAATCCAGCTGGTGCCTTCATCATGTGTTCTAGCACGTCTTCCATCCCAACAACAGGTGGCTTGTGGCGAGAACTGATGGTGACCTGGAATGCAAAAATGCCAGTATCAAGCACAAGGATACTGTCTATTCCCGGCCAAGATGGCGGTGCAACCCAGTAGTAGGGAGGAGAATGCGTGCGGAGACTGTCGACCGTACTAGGGGGGAAGGCGATATTTTCAGGCAACTGGATGGGTCCCTCTGCACCGTTCACCCAATGGCAGCTGACTTGTTTCCTAGTAGAAAATAGTCCATGGAACAGGAGTTCATATATGACGCCGGCTGATCCACGAGTCGTAGGATTGCCCATCAATGCAGTAAAAAAAATTTGCTGAGTCGCCACGTCACGCCTTGCAAGCGCAATACCCAATATTTCAGTGATGGTGTATGTGGGAATGACGTAGACATGCTTAAAATGGTCGCGCTCCGGTGGTCGGGTAAGTGGTCGGATAGAAAAGAAGGGGGAAGATAGGTCGACAGTGATATCAAGTTTGTTTCCCGCTTCAAGGAATTTCTTGCAATCATCGACGACTTCGGTGGAACGTGCACGATAATCACTCAGCACTTCTGATCGATCCGCAGAGAGGTACATGTCAAGCGTGCGTGGAATGCCGCCGATGTCGCTCATGAGGCCCACCAGCTTATCGATGCGCTCAGCATTATAGCCATATAAAATGCTATACAAATTTCATCAGCTCCTGCCGAAACGAAAGCTGATAGCATACCCTAGTATGATAATTTCCGTCTCGGACCAGACATCCATAATGTAACGACGAATTTTATGTTGCTTGCTCCAGTCCTTCCAGTGGTCTGCTCTCGGCGAAGTCGTCTGGAAAATCCGGAGATTGTTTGAAACACGGAAGGCGGAATGAGGAGATTTTACATCCGCGTTTGAGTCAGAGAATGCCCACATTGCGAGCTCAGGTCCGGGCTTCAACGGTTCGGAGAGAGGATGGACGGTCGCTGTGGCGTCCTCAAAAAGAACATAGTACCCTTCGCCGCCTAGATGCTGGATGGCAACAGGACGGTGTTGCGCGATGCGTTCAACGAGTGCATACAAAATAAACACAGTTTTCCCTGCGACTATAAGCAATCGAAGCTGAAAATTCATATGAAACATACCGATGCCGGGCTGGCCGGTAATAACTGCACCACGTTCATATCTCTCGAACATTCGGTGCTGCACAAGGTCCTGTTCCGAATCCTTGGTTTGCAGGATCCTCATCGCGGTGCGGTACTCATCTCGTATGAGTAGCTTGGGTTTATCCAATATTGTCGTGAACAAGGTTTGGAAAGCGGAAAAGTGGTCCCCAAGGTCGATGTATGAGAATTCCGAAGGATGTCGTTTCACGACAAACGCGCGCGACTTCCAGACGTCTGCGGAGAATTTTTGGAGGCTTTCTAGTTCGCTCGGGGTCAGCATAATGGCCAACAGTGTGGGATGGAAGCTGCGAGAAGAAGGACTGAGAGCAAGAGGGGCGAGTGACCGTTACGGTCACGCCACTCATTCTGTCGCGATCTTGCCCGGGTGCATCGGATCATCGCCGCCAACCGATCTTCTCCCTTTCACTCTCCCCCAACGGCTCCGTCCTCGCGAGTGCATCCTGGGACGACACTGTCCGCCTCTGGGATGTAACCCGTCCAGCCCCGTCTTCAACAATTCGACGATACCGCCGCAGCACCTTTGTGGCTGTAG